>PVKN010043991.1:0-10163 GCA_004027915.1 Capromys pilorides
GAATATTATCACCTGCTTTCAAGAAACCTCAAGTTTTGATCTTTTACTTTTTTAAAAATTTATCTTAGAGTATAATAATAATTGATAAGGCATTAGAAACGGTACACATTTAGAAGACCAAGATGACAGGCACTCAAGCATGGCTTTTGTATTACACATGGCTATCCTCAATGTAGTGGCTTAGAACGCACATATCAGTACACGGTTAGTCGAGGTGAAATTCTACACATTAACTGCTACTTTCAAAAGACTGATGGAAATTATTAGTACAATCATCTGGCTTGGTTTGTTTTGTTTTTCCTCTTAGTGCCAGGAAATGAACCCAGGACCTTCATGCCCAGCTACATTCCCAGCCCATTTTATTTATTTTGAACCAAGGTTTAAGTCACTCCGTTTTGCTTGAGCTTTTGAGGCAAAACTTGTAAAATTCCTGCCTCGGCCTCCAAAAGTGCTGGGGTTATAGCATATGCTACTGTGCTGAGATTATTGCTCTTTAAAAAAAATTAATGTCTTTTTGAGAGAGAGCAGTCCTCATGCCCTTTGATTACCCCACGAGAAATGCTAAAAATAAATAAGGCAAATAGCTTGGAGAGGCTCATACTGTATCTGCGTCTCAGAGCCAGAGGTACCCAAGAGCTATGATGTTCGGAGCCTAGCCCTCTGTCGGGTCAGAGTCTCTTTCCCATGCTAATCAATATGTCACCCTATATCCAGGGCCCTCAGTCCCAGCCCAGCTTTTGCAGGAAAGCAATGTGCCTAGCTTGGAAGGGAAGGCATTAATTTTTAAATCCCTCAAGAAAGTACTGTGGTATAATAGAATCAGCTTGGGATTTAGAGTGTGCCAGACAAGCCTTTAACTCAGACTTCTGTTGCCAACAAGCTATGTGAACTGGTTACGCAGCATGAGCCTCGGCTTCTGGACCCATGAAACGAAGAACTATGGCCCAAGTGCAAGATACCCGCTTACACAATATGATGCGGTGATGCAGAGTCTATGCCAAGTTCAGGCACAAAACGCCTCCCATAAATGCAACGATGATGACCACTGCAGCTCTGCGCATGTTCTCACACCCCCATTCCCAAGACAGTGGGAAAAGCAGCCCACCCAGAAGGCCAATCTCTTCTTTCCTGGCTCCTGCCCAACCAGCTGCCAAACACACAGCCTACCTCCTCTCTCCAGCCCTGCCAGCCTGTGCCTGCTCCAAAAACCCTGCTAGCCTCCCATGGGAGGAAGAGAGCCAGGAAATGTCCCCAGGGGCTGGGGAAGGGCCCGGCTCCATGGAGAAGGCCTTGGCACTGGTCTACCCTCAGGGCCTGAAACAACACTGGAGGTCACAGGGGTGGGAAGGAAGGGGAACGGTTCTAGATGTGAACTGGGCCACATTCTCATTTGGGAGAGAAAACTCTGGATTCAGGGAAAGCCAGAATGTCCCTTCTAGCTCCCAAAATTCTGGCATAAAAGGGCATCTTGGGAGAAGCAATGAGGTGAACCCAACAGGTGAAGCTAACCCTGTCATTACTGAGTGCAAGCTCCTAGTAGAGGACTCCTGCATCCTGCATCCCCCTAAGTCCCTCCCGCACCTGTTTCCAGCTCATCTCCTTCCCAGCCTCCTAGCAGAGGTCTCACCACCACCCTCCCTGCCAAGCCCGCTCCTGCAGCCCCAGCCCCAGGAACATGGCCAGACCATGGAGGCAGCAAGGGCCCACCACATCTGCAACACTGCTTCATCCCCATAGCCACAGCAGCCTTGCAGCCCAAGCCTCTGCACAGGAATGCATTTAAGAGGCAGTGAGGAAGGACACTGCTGGCTGGTGGAGGAGGCCCTCAGCCCCTGCAGCATCCCGAGCAGAAACAACAGCATGGTCCCACCGAGAGCCCCTCCAGGGGCAGAGGAACCCCAAGGACAGCAGAATGCAGAAGTCACCAGACCAGGGAAACAAGTGGCCATTGGTGAGGCAAAACTGGCTGCTCTCTGCGGAGGTGATGAAAAAAGAGACTGAGGGCTGTGGACACTTCCCCTCCATGGAGTTAGCTTCCTGTGACTCTGAATGGGACTCCTCTTCCTTTTCAACCAGAAACCACACCATTCAGGATGCTACAGTCAGGGTTCAGTGACAAACACCCTTGTGAAAGGTGAGTCCTCTTTGTAACCCAGCAAAGAGGGCAAAGACCCAGGGCACCAGCCAAAGGGTCAAAAAGACCAGCATACAAACAGCAGCCTGGCCTCTGCGTGGCCTCAGGCTTCAGGGCTTAATTTGTAAAATTGCAGTAATGATCCTCGCCCCATGCCCCAGGTGTTTCAGAAGATGAAATGAGATGACAAATGTGAATGTGCCTAACACGCACAGCAACAGTTGATTGATCAATGTCTGCCAGCTCCATATCTGTTGAATTCGCAAAATTCACTTCAATGAGAGGGAACAACATTTACCAAGCCTTCATGATGAGGGACAGAACCTCGATGAAATACTACTGCATGCATGTTCCTGCAGCTAGTTCTCACAAGTACAACAGGTATTCTTGAGTCCATGCTATAGCTGGAGAAACAGGCTAAGAGTTAAACAACAAGACCAATAGGCAGTGATGCCAACCACCAGTTGGCCTCCAGGCTCCAGGTTTTGAACCACCAGCTAGTGCTGGCTGGGTGCACTGCAGACCAAGCTGGAGACCCAGAACAGGAAGCTCAGGGCTGAATCCCACCAACAAAGCCTTTCTGCTGTCAGCAGCCACCATCCCTAGGCACATAGTTTGGTTTGAATACAGAGCATATTCTGTTTTATGATAACAGCTAGGGGATCCTTCCTCTAAACTGGACATCTCTAGCAGGCAGAAGCTACACACACTAGATTTCATCAAAGCTAAGACAACTCCACTGGAAGGTTGGCATTATGTTAAGTACCACTAAAAAAGCAAACCGATTGTATAAAACACAAATTGTGGCATAGTACTGCCTGTGAGATGCTCCTGATTTCAGAGCCATTAAGAGAGAAGAGCGTGTCTCAGAAGCAGTGAAATACAGTAGCAGACACTCCATAATTATATGTACTCAGTAATTACTCAGATACTCAGTAATTATTTCTTGGGGTAATAGAAAGAGCACTGAACTTGAAATCTTAAGACTGAAGTTTGTACCTTACCAGCTGGTTAAGGGGAGAGCTTTATTTACTAAGCTTCAATTTCTTCTTTTTTTTTTTTTTTTTTAACGTATTTGGTTATTACAGGGTATCACTATGCAGCTCAGACTCATAGTGATCCTCCCATTTTCAGCCTTCCCAGTACTGCGATTACAGGTGTATGCTACTACCCCTGGACTCTGTGGACCATCCAGTCCACGCTTGGGGCAGGGTTGGTGTGGCATGTGGTACAGGGGATAGAATCCCAGTCCCTGCACTTGCCTAAGCTTGCCTAAGCAGGCACTTTAGTCCACTGAGCTATCTCACCAACCCTCAATTTCTAATCCATAGAGTGGGAATGTAATTCTGTTGCAGGATGCTGTGAGAATCAGAAGAGTTCAAGAAAGAGTATTGTATGCAAGCTGTAAAGCACACACTGACCTGAAGTATAAACAGGAAGCAAATGAATACAAACAATAGACACTGTTCTGACTTGGATATGGTTTGAGTGTCTCCCAAGGGTTCATGTGTTGAAACTTGATCCTGCTGTGAGGTATTGAGAATGTGGAAACTTAATCTAACCATGGTGTTTAGAGCTGAGTCCGTGGGGCAGTGAACAAGATTAGGTCAAGGTCATCATGGTGGAAGCTTTATGACTGAATACTGGTGGCTTTATAAGAAAGACCAGAAAAGAAGTGCTTCCTGTGTCTCGCACATGATGCCCATTTTCAAAAACCTTGGATCTCTGCTAGCAAAAAGACCACAGACAGATGTAAGCCCTTATTTGAACCTCCTGAGCCATGAGCCAAAATAAATCTCTTTTCTTCATTAAGTTACCTAGTCTTAGATATTTTGCTACAGTAATGAAAACCAGATTAACATACACCATTAGTAAGTGTTTGCAAGGGGCACTGTACAAGCCAGGCTGCCTTCAGGCAACCAACGCCATTTTCCAGGAAACTATTGGGGCTCCAGCTTCCAAGCTGCTGGGTGCTGGGTAAGGTACAAAGTCTGCAACATGGAAACTCTCCGAGCCAGGCTTTATGGCATCAGTTGGCAGAGCCCTTGCTCGTGACCCAGCCTATGTGCTGAGTCTTCTATTCTTTCCCACAAAGTGGGACTCAGCTGCAGGTCAGAGCCTCCCAGGAGGGGAATTATAAAAACAGCTCTGCAAATCTCATCAGGTTATTTGAGACAAACCCTACAGACCTGGGACAGGGTAAGCCGGAGGGGTTCAACATCCCAGGAGAGGCAACAGTTAGGCAAAGACTCAGCCAGGGAGGTGAGGAGGAGGCTGGTTAGGCTCTGGTCTTTCCAGTGACCATAGTGTCTCACCAGACTTCTGGGACTGTGTCTTCCTGAAGAAAGAAAGACCCTAAGGCTTAAGCCACCGGTGGTGTTGGCCTTCCAGAACAATCTCTGCTTCCTTCCTAGCTTCCTCACTTTGGGAAAGGCAAAGGGTCATGGACTTCCTGCAACCTGGCCCTGATGGGAGGCTCCATGGTGGTCTCTGCTCCCCAGGTAAAGTTCCTGCATGAGCGAGGGCACCTTCCAACTGACCAGCTCATACTGCCATACCTTCTTCCTCTCTCCCTTTCCCTCCCAATCCTCCTACCCACTATTCTGCTGGTTCTCTGAGAATGGTAGAAACAGCCATGCTGTGCTATATGTACACTTAGACTCCAGCTCTGGAACTGGGCAGCAGAAGCCTTCTGAGTTCTGTCCCAGCCACAGGCAAGTGTGGAACCAGGCACTATGGACTGTGGGACCAAACAGCTGCCTGCTCTAGTCTTGGTCTGGGCTGTGTTTCTGCCTGGAAGGAGCTTAAGGTGCTTCTGAATCTTTCCATCCAAAGCAAACGCATCACAGGTCATACATGGAGCCTGCACTGCACCTTGAAATCTCTGTCCCCCTCTCTATCTCAAATGTCCCCTGCCAGAGCTCCCCTCCCATTCTCCTACCTCTTCAGAGTCCAGCAAATCTCAGGAAATAGTAAACTTGGTTCCAGCCAGGGAAGGTGTCCACATCCTGCCAGTAATCTGACTGTGACCCACAGCTCAGTCCACAGCCACCAGCATGAAGATTCAACTCATTCCCCAGGCTGCTTGGGAAAGACTGTTCCTGAACCAGGAAGCGTCCTATAACAAGGCATACCACATAACCACAAGCACCCTGACAGACCTGCCCTTTCTCTGCGCCTTGTGTTTCCATGCTCATGAAGGAGTAGGCAGCTGACCACCTCTCTTCCCCTCCATCAGGGTTAGACTTGACCCCTGGCATTCACGAGCTCCCTCACCAGCAGCCATCACTAGGTGCCACTGAGTTTTCTGCTCCCAGTACCCTCTTGCCTTGAAGACACTCCCAACTGTATACTCTCTGCTTCAAGGTGAAGGAGAAAAACAAGACCTCACCCCCTAGGCCCACAACAGCAGCAACTGCAGGTTTAAAGATTAGCTAAGCCAGAATTTCAGTGAGCTGGGCTCCTCTTGCTAACACCTTCCTTCTGCACCCAATCCCATAGATTACTGGGTTTTCACTGGAGCCTGAGCCTTATCAAGCACATAGTAGGTACTCATCAAATGTGCTGGCCCAAGAACTGAACGAATCAACACATATTTTGGTGCTACAGGTCAGGCTCATCAAACAATGGTGATACAAACAATGGTGATACTGGAAAAGAGGTCAAAGGAAACTATAACTTGGAGGGTTCATGCTTCTGATATGACTGCAAGAGATATCACCAGAATCACCCCTGTCCAAACCTCCTATAAAAAGATTCCAGTCTTTCCTTTACCACGAGGAGATGGGAGGAAGACTGAGGGGCTCTAGCCTCAGCTGCTGAGAGTTTCATCTCAGGTTAACCTGCAAGAAGGGAGAACATGTGCAAACTGCATGTGCCTTTCCTTCCCCATCTCCTAGTTAATGATTAGCTAAGTAGGTGCTCAGGCCCCAGCCCCAACAGCCTAATTATAAACGTACAAGTGTGCAGGGACTTGGATGCTAAATAGCTCTCTTCTCCACAAACCATATGTCAAATAACACAATTGCCCCACCCCATTTTGCCAGCTGGGTCTGATGAGTGGGGTGAGGGGCAAATGACCCTGAAAAGGTTTAAAGGAAGGAGGAAAGCTGGGCTCCCTGTCCTGGCCCCAGCTGCCCTGGTTGAAGAAATCATTCAGCTGCAAATCCATTCACAACAAAGACAGATTCCCACGTTATGCACCCCCAGACAGACACCCAGAACACAAGGATGATACAATAAAAGGCCACCCAAAACTTCTGCATTCACACTCACCTCCCACGGGGACTCACAATAAACACCCACAGCCTGTTCCTCCTGAGGTTTATGGGACCCAAAGGCGAAGGCGAGGACCATTAACCAGCTGCACACGCCCTCCAGCTACAAACAGTGATCATCTGCTCTTGTTTCCAATTTGCCCACCCAGAGGTCCCCTACTCAAATGCAGACCACAAAGAAGAGGGCAAAGTTAAGAGAAGGCAGCCCTTTTCTCCTGATGCAATTCCTTTTGTACCAAAGGAGATCAACATACCCAGCATGCATGATTGAAGGTGTGCTGACACAAGGCCTCCAGGGTGGGGGCCACCATCCAGACCTAGGACTGAAGCTAAAAGCTGGGCCAGGCAGAAACTGCAGACAGGCCCACAGAGCAGGGCACATGGAAGGCACCTGCAGCAGGCCACATCCTCAGGAAGCTGCGGTGGACCCCCTCAGGCCTGCAAGGGCCCCTGAGTGGTGACACTGGCAGCAGATACAGTGGTCAGGCCCGTTGCTGAAAACCTAAGCCTGTGGGTCTGCACAGCTGGCACAGTGGGACACTGATGGGCTTGCCACTCCTCCTCCAGCCATGGGCTACCACCTGGTATTGATGGTGTTGGCCACAAGAGGGCCTGGTGAGCCAGAAGAAAGCATCAGACTCACAGCTGGGGCAGCTGGAGCTCCAGATCACCTCAAGGCCATGCAGCGCCAAGCCAAAGACAAAGTACATCCATCCACAGAGAGCTCTATATAGTCCCAGATCCACATCTAGGATTCTTCTAGCTCCTAAGGGGCAGGTAACATGCCCTGGCCTCACAGCACAGACCAATTTTCACTAAATCAGGTCTTTTGGCCACACAGTTGTCCAGAGGTAAACTAGTACACCAGGAGTGACCAGTCTGAAAGGGCTATAAGGCATGTGAAATCACGACTCTGCTCTCCCAGACCTGAAGGACATCATGTGTTTTCAGGGAGCTATGAGTTGGGTGGGGGAGGAAAATCTGTGCTAGAAGGGAGTTGTAGGCATGAAACCCATGAAGGAAACAACTGACAGGACCTGCTTGGGACCACCATGCTGACATGTTACCCCTTCCAGGAATGACCTAACCAATACACCATCCCACCAAGTCCCCCTAGAGATGTCCCAGGCAGCCATGTGTCATCTCCAACTAGGATAAGACTCCCCTACCTTTCTGCCCACCTCTCCTTGGCTCCTCAGTTGCTAGCACCCTGCTCTACATCAGTAGAAAATGAGGCTGCCCAAGACCCGGCTACATCATGCTCAGCATCATCCCACAGGAAGTCTTTGGGACTCCACCGACTTTGTGAGATTTCCTTTCAGAGGACAAAGCCTCACTTATGAAGCACCTCTAAAAGAGACTCCTCTAGATGGATTAATTAGAACAGGGTGTCCCTCAAGGGACAGGCTCGGCTGGATTTCATGCTCACTCATTACCTGTGCCAGGTGCCCCATGCACACACTTCACAGGGCTGGGTAGAAATCTGCAGGAGACACCTCTAAAGCCAGCCCCCCAGGCCTCTCAGGAGTCTGCCCAGTGTGAACAAGGTGACATTCTTCATGGAACTGGTCTCATGCTGAAACTCATGCTGAGACTCACCCAGACCTACCCCATCCCTCACAGCAGCTGATGGCCAATTCCCAGAAGAGACCATCTGGGTTAGAGACCCCACACATGGATCAAGAATTAGAGATTATCAGTGGGCCAGAAGGCCCTGCAGACTGTTGTCTAAGCAGTGATATTGAATTTTAAACATGTGTGCCTGTTTACTCTCCCTGCCCGAGCCTTTCCGTAGCCAAGCAACACTATCTGACCTGGGGGATCAGGAGGGGGACTTTCCATGCCAGGCAGGTCACCTGCAGAGGGTTATCTCAGTACAGCTAGCCAGAGCAGAATGAATTCCCCTCTCCCCTCCCATCTCTTCTCACTCTCATGCCTGACGACCCTAAACTTGCACTCTCACCACAGATGCCCACTCTGATGAGAAGCAGCAGCGAGTGACTGACTCCTTGGAACGGAAGCACTGAACTCATTAGAACAAGACAGAAGCACATTGCTGGAATTAGGTGTCATTATCGACCTTGTGAGAAGCTTTGCTGTTTCCCTGCTGGCCAAACTGAGAGCCAGCAGACTGAAACTGCCCCAAGAAAAGATTTAGGTTAGATCAGAGAAGATGACAATTTGTGATCTCAGGCAGGCAATGGCGTCTTCTCACCTTCCTTCAAAACCAGACTGGACAAGTCCCAATAGGGCCTTGGCAAACGAAACCCACATTATGTCTTTGTGGGTTGCTTTTTGTTTTCTCATTACCTCTCCACCAGGATAGAGGATCTACAGGTTGCTTGCTGAAGGTTACAAAATCAAGGTCATGTCTCAACTCTAAAATGACAAAATGAGTTGTGTGACTTTTTCTCTAAGGGAAAAAAAAAAAAAAAACTGAAGGACATTTAATGGGCCTCATAACCCTTGGTTGTAAAAGCAGGGTGAAGACACACAAAAATCATATAATGGCCTCAGGCTCACAAAGTAACACCAAAATGAGACAGGTGACAGTCATTCACAGAGCCACAGGATCCCACAGAAAGACCTCTGTGAGGTAGCCCCCTTAGAACTTACTCTAGGAAGCAGGTCAAGATGCCCATTGTACAGATGTGGAACCCAGGACTACACAAGGCCCACCCTCTCCCACTGTACCACGCAGGTGACCTGACCCTGTGACAATCTGAACGGTGACCCACCTGGGAACATGTGGGGGTTTATAGCAAAAAGGATTAAGGCTGCGGACAGAATTAACATTGCCACCAGGTGATCCTGGGAATCAAAGCATAGAAGGACAATCCAGGTGGGCCCAATGTGAGTGAGAGTTTACAATCAGAAGGAGGAGGCTGCCATGGAGCAGAGGTGAAAGCACAAGAAGAACAAGGCCCAGTAGTGCTGGCTATGAAGACTGGAAAGGAGCCAAAGGCCAAGGCACACAGGTGGCTTCCTACAGCTGAAAAAGGCAAGGGAATCCATTTTCCCGTAGAGCTGTTAGGAGGAATGCAGCTTTGCCAGTATCTTGCCAATATCTTACGCTAATGGAGCCCACGCTTCTGACCTCCAGAAATACAAGATGACATATCTGTGTTGCCCCAAGCCACAGGTGTGTGGTCATGTGTTATAGCAGCCATAAGAAACCAGTAGAAACCTCCTACAGGTACAAGTCCAACCTGGCTTTGTGAGGAGGGAGGAACTGGACCATCCTGGCTTGTACCTCTGAATTAGTAACCCCTTCCCCTCAAAACCAAAATGCTCTATGATATGTAGTCACAGTCTGGGGTCAATTTCATTTGGGGCTGAGATATAGCTCAGTAGCAGACCACTTTGCTAGCATGCATGAGGCTCTTGGTTCAACAGCCAACAAGGAACAAATTTTTCTTAAAGAATTTATTTAGCCATTGTGACACATGCCTAGCACTCAGGACCTGAGGCAGATGGATCACTGAAAGTTCAAGACCAGCCTGAGCTACCTATTAAATTTGAAGCCAGCCTGAAATATATGGTCAGACTCTGTCTTAAAACTAAATAAAATAAAATTTAAGGATTTTTCTTTACTTTTTTTGGATAACTGACTTGAAGCTATGAACTGCTTCTCAAAAAACCTGGTGTAGGGCTAGGATATAGGTTAGTGGCATAGCAACTGCCTGTCAAGCACATGGCCCTGAATTCAATTCCCAGTGCCAAAAAAAAAAAAAAAAAAAAATGGTATAGAC
>PVKN010043992.1:0-10146 GCA_004027915.1 Capromys pilorides
TTAACACTTTCTCTATCTTTCAATCTTATGAAACCAATTACGTGGTGATTTTCAGCCTGTCCTAAGCTAATGACACATACTTCAAATTGTTTTGTCATAGCAGCACTTTACTTCAGAATATCAAGTGATGACTCAATTCAGGAATGGAAAAGATTTGGTGAAGCTAGTGACCAGTGTTAAAAACTTACATTTAAATAAAGATTTAAATATGAAAATTTGGATGAATATTCAAGTACCTTTATGGCATTTAAAGTAACAAGTACAATTAAGTTCTCATTTTATTTGTCTTTGTCCTCTCCATCCTTTCTTTCTTCCTTTCTTTGTTTCTTGTCTCTCAATCATCCATTTGTTTACTGAGCCTTCCACAGCAACCATTCACCCATCCATGTACTCATTTTGCTATCTTGTGGATGCTTACAAAGAGGTCTGGAATGTCATACAACAAATGGTGTGTGCATTTTTTTTTTTTTAACTTGGGTGGTGTGATATGAGACAATTTGCTTTTTCTCCTTCGTGCTTTCTTTTTTGTATTGCTAGAACTTTTCAAAAGGAGATCCTCTAATATTTATTTTTGAAATGTAATTTGACACAGGCTTTGGAGAGCTCATGATCTGTGACAAATTAGCTCCTATGTTTCCAGCAAAACTCTGAGCTTCTCTCCCGTCCATGCAGCAGTCTCCCAGGTTACATAGCCATTAACAATAATCAGGCTGCTTCCAGCCAGGCTTAGTGACTGAACTTAGATCTTTTGACTTTGGTCGGTCTAGATCTCAAAGCAGCTGTTCTAATGCAGAGCCTCAAAGGCTCTTATCCTGGTATTACTAGGCTACAGAATTTTCCCAGTGGTCACACACACACACACACACACACACACACACACACACACCAGCCTCATCCTCATCATCCACCTTTTGTGGAAACTTGCCATGTTATTATGCCTTGTGCTTTGGTTTCTAAAGAGAATTATTTGCGGTAAGTGATGTCAGTGAATGTCACCAACAAGGCTGCTGTGATACACTGAAGATCCTAAGAATATTTCAATAGGAAAGCCAGTCTATTTAATTTCCTTTTTAAAATATGGTTTTCTAACAGACACTAGGACTTCTTACTATGAAGTAAGAATATAAATGATGAGATATGAGGGAGAATAAAGCTTTACAAATTCTTTTCAGGCCAGTGACCTCATTCTGCAAAGATTTCCATAGGCTCCCTTCATAGCCACTGAACTGGGAGTCTCCTTGATATTGAGTCTTCCCTTGTCTGTTTCCTGTATGTTGAGTAGCCTCAGAGGTGAGCACTTGGCTGGTATGAAATTCAGATGGCAAGCAAACAGGCTAAATGAGTCATGTCAAAGAAAAATAAAATGCTCTCTTCTCATTGTGTTACTTTTTAAGTTTCCTTCTGCTCCATTCTGGTTTCTTTAGACCTTAGAATGTGGAACAAAAGTTGCAAATCAAGTGAGGCTCTCTTGATTGCTAATTGGTCATGCTGGACTACAGAGCTAAATTCAGAGAAATAAAATACATTATGTTTTGTCTTAGACAGGAAATCTGTAAATGCTCATCAAAATAGTTTGAACATCACTGTCCAGTAGAAATGTAATATGTATTCATAAGTGGTTTTAAGTTTTATATTAAAAAGTGGAAAGGGCCGGCCAGATAACTCAGCAGACTAAAGTGCCTGCTTAGGCAGACCCAGAAATTGGAGTTCCATCCCCTGGCCTGCCATGCTGGCTCTGCCCCCTGGGCACGCTGAGATGTCGATTGAGACTGGACATGGTGGCGCGCACCTATAATCCCAGTGCTTGTGAGGCTGAAAACAGGAAAATCACTATGAGTCTGATCTGTATACTGAGACCCTGTAGATCTTGTACTAAATACATTTTTAAAAGTGAGAAAAAAGCATAAAATGAAGTTTAGGGTTGTGATATAGCTCAGTGGCAGAATATACGCTTTGTATCCATTGGACTCTGAGTTTGATTTTCAGCACTGTTTAAAAAACCTATTAATTTTATATTTATTTATTTATATTTTATATGGGAAAAAAGTAGTATATATCTAGAATTAGCCAGCTGGACTCAGGTTAGATGATCACAGTTTTGTTGGCAACATCCAATGCATCATGATCGGGAGCCAGTCGGACGTATGCCCTCTTCTTCTCTCCATCAGGCCTGATTAGGGCATTGACTTTGGCAACGTTGATGTCACAGAGCTTCTTTACAGCTTGCTTGATTGGGTGCTTATTGGCTTTGACATCCACAAGGAACACGAGTGTGTTGTGCTCGATCTTTTTCATGGCTGACTCAGTGATCAGGGGGAACTTGATGATGGCATAGTGGCCAAACTTGTTTCTCCTGGGGGCACTTTTCTGAGGGTATTTGGGCTGCCTCTGGAGCCTCAGTGTCTTGGGACAGTGGAAGGTGGGTGACATTTGTATCTTCTTTTTGTGGCTGTGGATGCCTTTCAGCATGGACTTCTTGGCCTTCAAAGCTATTGCTTTGGCTTCAGCTTTGGCAGGGTCAGGGGCTTCCTTCTTCGCCTTCGGTGCCATCTTGGTAAAAAGGCTCAAAAAACCTATTAACTTTAATAATACATCTTATTTAAATCAGTATAACCAGAATATAATTTCAACTCAAAATCAATATAAAATTACTAATGAAATATTGCACATTCTTTTTCTTCAATCTGATGATTGAACCTAGGATCTTCACAGGATCTTCAAGTTGAATTACTTTCCTAGCCCTTTTTATAGTTTTCATTTTGAGGCAGGATCTTATTAAATCACTAAGTTGCCCAGGCTGTCCTTCAACTTGTGCTCATCTTGCCTCAACTTCTCAGAGTACTAGGATTGCACATGTGGGCATGAACTTGGAAATAAATGGAGTGAAACTCCTTATATGTATGTTGCTTACTAAGGGCAGACTGATTTTGAATAGTTTAGAGAAACTCCTGTGTGCACAGTGTGACACTATATCTTAATATCATTATTTTAATGCATGATACAATGAACAAGTTGGAACTCAATGAGGTTGACATGGCCAGAGAGAAAAGTGTGAGTGCATGGTTGAAACACATCCCCAAACTGTGACAGATGCTGCTCAACAAATCAAATAGAATAAGTTTATAGAGACTCTAAACAGCTTTTATATATAGTAATTATTTTAATAGATTTTTGAATTTGTCCTCCACTATAACCAACTCAAGAGAAACTTTTGAACTAGTCCAAAGAGCTATAAATAGTGTCTGTCTTAAAATATAATCTAGGAAGATTTCAATAAGCAAGAACTTGGAGAGAAGATAGGCTTTCTTCAGTTGGAGAAGTTTATGATTTTTTCATTCAGCACAGGTACACCATGCAAAAATTCTAAACAAAAGGACTTCAAGTGACATGGGCCATTTACTGCTGATCTTTACTGTTCCTCTTCCTTTATTTAGGTTGGAAAAAGTTAAGGAAGCTGCTGCAGACACCTTCTTTTTTCTGTTTGTTTGTCTTTTTGAGACAGGGTCTTGCTATGTGTTCAGGCTGGCCTTGAGCTCACTTTTGTAGTCCAGGCTGGTCTCGAACTTGAACTGATCCTCCTGCCTCAGCTTCCCAAGTGCTGGGATTACAGGCATGCGCCACCATGCCTGGCTTGCAGACATCTTCTAATCGTGTGCAAACTAGAAAAAATATCACAGTTCCTAATTCCATATAACACAATCTCTCAAGCTAAGTCAAGAACGAATGTACATGGTGGCTGTTGGAAATCTGGTTCAAAACTGAATTTAGTAATTACAGTAACTGATATCTTTTGAGACATATGCAAACAACTGAGCATTTTAGGTGCCTTAACTCACTAATACTCTGAAATGCAAAGATCATTATTCCTTCTTTACCAATGAGGGCACTGAGGCACAAAGCATAATTATGTGACTTGTTCCAGATACCTCAGTTCATAAGTGATAGCTTGTTCAAAACATAGGAACATGGCCCCTTTGTGGAGGTGCTGACCTACATGGACATTCTAATAAAGAAAGAATAAAGTGCCAAAAAACCAACAAAGGGCAGGGTGAGAGTGCTGAGGGTTGAACTGTGGGCCAGGTCCTCAGGCCTCTTTTCTGTTCAGATTCTTGTTTCGTAATGCTGGCTTTTTCTATCTTGTAGAACATCATTATTTTTTAAAAAAATCCATATTTGACTTCCTGAGGCCTCCCTGATCTTCTTATGATATCAGGAGCCCATGTAAGCCATGAACATGAATTATCCATTTGGCTTAATCAAGAACTACTAAGAGCAAGGACAATAATATATATTGTATTAATTATTGGGAATGTACTACTAATGTGTTTTGAAACTGTTGCATTGCTCTTTCTTATTAAAAGTTGAAAAAAATAAATTAAAAAATAAAAAAAAAAACAAGAAAAGAACTACTAAGAAACATTTGCTGTGGTTTACCTGTTTTGTCCCCTATAGGTCCATGCCTTTGAGACTTGGTCCTGAATGTTCAGATGTTAACAGGCAGAGGGACCTTTGAAGGGTGAGGCCTAGTGTGAGTTCACTAGGTCACTGGAGGTGCTACCTTTGGAAGGGATTAAGGTAGTTCTCCGGGACCCTGATTAATTTCCTCAAGAAAGAGTATAAAAGAGCAAGACTGCCTTCCCATCCAACTCCCTCTGGCTTCCTGTCTTGTCTTGTGCTTTCTCCTTTCACCATGATGCCATCTGCTATGATATAACATAGTTTTGAGGGCTCTTATAAGAGTTGACAATGTGCTGGTACAATACTCTTCAACCTCTAAAATTGTGAGCTAAATATAACTCTTTTCTTTATAAAGTACCTTAAGGTATTTTGTTATAGCAATGTCAAACAAACTGATACAAAGTTAAACAATCTCATTTCACTTTTAATCCGTGAATTTGAGAAAATATTAAAGCTGCTCATTCTGGTGAGCCTGTTGGAACACTGTGTCACAGATCAATGTAAGAATAGTTGCCTATACATGAATCTCAGATACAATTCATTTTTCTGTTGTGATGCATGAGCACAGTAAGTTTGGAAGAAGCATTATTTGTGTATAGCTTCATGCTCAGGCAGAAAGAAGAAGATAAAACTATATATTTTAGAATAACCTATGTAGAGTAAGTGTGTTGGCAGTTGAATAGCGCCACTATGATGCCTGGTAACATTGATCCTTTGGGTTAGAAAGAATGTGAGTTCATTGACAAACAACAGGTTATTTTTAAGCTGCCACTGCTCTTCTTGAGGCCAGGGTGTTTGGACTACTTCTATTTTAGGGGCTTTGTATTTCTCCCTGATTGGTTCCAGGCATTTTTTTCCACTGTCTTGTTGACATCTTGTCTGTGTATCCAGGTTGCAGCCAAGGTTTCTTGACCATAGAACTGTGGGAGAAAAAGCCAGAAGGAGAATAAACAAAATTCAATCTTTACTGTAGCCTTCAAGTCCCTAAATGTTATGCCCCTGCCAACCTCCTAACCTGGCTCAATTACAGCCACTTTGGCTTCGGTGTGCCAAATCTATTCCTATTCCTTGGCATTTGCATTTTGATGCAGATTAAAGATAGCAAGCCACACATATTTTGAGTGTTCCCATGGAGAGGGAGAAGTGGGTGCCATGACCCCTTCTTTTGAATGTGGGACGGCTCTGTCACAGCTCTGACCAGGAGAATACAATAAAAGTGCTACTGTTCCAGTTTGGGAGGTGCCAGGCCTTAAGAGATGGGCACATACCACATCCTTCTTGGAGCACCTACTCTTAAACCCTTGAGTTACATAGACTGTAACGAAGTCCTGTACCCCAACATTGCCATGCTAGAGAGACCACATGCAGCACTCGGGCCACGTGTCCCACTGAACCAGGTCTTCTAGCTCTCCCTACCTAGGAACTAGACATGGGAATGTAGCCGTGCCGGATGTCCAATACACTGGAGTCTTTCAATGACTCCAGTCCCAGCCACTACGGGATGCAGCCATGTAAGCAATGCAAGCAAGAACAAACTGGCTGAGCCCAGTCAGCCCCACACAGAAATATGACAGCAAAAAAAATCTGATTAAAAGTCACTAAGTTGTAGGGATTTTTTTATGCAGAAATAGACAATCAAACTGCACCCTTAATTCCTTCCCAAAGCAACATTTTTTTCTTGAGCCATAAGTACCACCTCAGGGAGACTTTCCATGATGATCCTATCTTTTTTTATATAATTTTCTTTTATTTTGAAGAGTAAAAACAAGAACAAGGAAAATAAAAACAAAGGCCAGCCTGATAGCTCAGCAGACTAAAGTGCTTGCTTAGGCAGAGTGCGATGACCAGGGTTTCATCCCCGGCGTGCTGTGCCAGCCCCACCCACGGGGCATACTGAGATGGTGACTGAGACAGGGAGTAGTGGCGTGCATTTGTAATCCAAGCGCTTGGGAGGCTGAAAATAGAAGGATCACTACAAGTCAGATCTATGTAGTGAGACCCTGTAGACCCTGTCCTAAATACAGACAGAAAAAGAAAAAAACAAAGATAGAAACAGGGTAACATATAACAATACATAAGTTACAGATTTTCAAAACAAGAATAGCTGATTAGCAAAGATATCTATTTTTATCATCAAATTTGTTGCTGAGTTTAACAGAGTAGTTATGCAAGATGAGACATATGATTGAATGTTACCACATGCTTTCAAGAAAACTTAAATTTTTGTTCTTGTCTCTCATTTTCCTTTATTACCTTTTTTGAAAAAACTTACTTTAAAGAGAGTATAGTAATAATATGACATTAGAAATGGTGCACATTTAAAAGACCAAGATGACAGTGTCTCAAGCATGGTTTTAGTGTTACTCAATGCTGTTCTCAATGTAGTTCCTTAGTCCACAGATACCAGCATAGAGAGTTAATGACCCTATCTTAAGGAGTAATCCCCTCGCTATCATCTGGTGTTCTCTATTTCTAAATTATCTCTTGTCTACTTTATTGTAATATTAAGATGGCCTGGGCTGGGGAGATAGCTTGGGGGTCTAACCGCCTGCATGGCAAGTGTAAAGACCTGGGTTTGATTCCCTGTACTGCATGCTGTGCTGGGCACAGAACCCCAGGCACGATGCGTCAACCACTGAACCTGGACATGGTGGCACGTGCCTGTAAGTGTAGTGTTGGGGAGGCCAAGACAAGAAAATCATTACAAGTCTGAGCTGCATACTCAGATGCATAGTGAGACCCTGTACCGATAGATAGATAGATAGATAGATAGATAGATAGATAGATAGATAGATATGATTTTTTTAAAGATGACCTGGGGGAAACCATCAGTTTTGCTAAAGTTAAAAATAGAAGTGGTTCACATAGCCCCACAGCACTATCCTGATGCCAGATGGTACTTGACTCCTGTTATCTTAAACTGGCTACTATAAAGTAGTGCACTATCTCTTAGGCACCAGAGCTAATGTCACAAAGGCTCCGTTTGCCCTTCAAACAAGATGTACATTACTCTGTTATATAACTTCACCAAGCAAACCTAGTCTGACTTTTTTCCTAGTTGGTCACAGCCTGGAATCCAGTGTATCAATTCAGTATTGCACATCTTGTGCATAACTATTTTAAAGAATTTTATATATCTATTTGTTTTTGTCTAGTTCCTCCTGATAGAATGTAAGGTCCAAAAGTACAGATAGATTTGTATCTATATCCATATCTACATGTAGATATTCCACTGAAATATCCTCAGAACTTGGATCATGACATGAAACTTGATCTTTGGTAAATGTTTCTTGCATGTATGAGTTAAAGAATGGGTCTTTGTGCCTTTCCTCTTCACAGCAAGATCAACAGATCTTGACTTGGTATCACTCTGTGGGAAAAACTGAAATATTTTAGTCCCAAGTAATCTAGTCTTAGAAGAAAATAAGTGCCTGTCTAATGTGATGTCAAGAAACTAGGGGAGAGAGGAGAGAGAGAGGGAACCGGAGAGGGAAAGGAAGAGAGAGGGAGGATGTGTATACATTACCTACTTCAGGAAAAGAACAAGTTGTAATAATATTTTAATACTAAATTTATTGAGACACCGTGAGATTGATCCAGGTTACTTTTAGCTTCTACAGTTACGAGAGGTGCTCACAGTGGTGATCATGAGGTTCTGGACAACTACTAGTTCGGTGAACTGCTGCTTGGGTAGCCTTAGTCACTGAGATTGCTTCACATGCATTTTCAATTTCTTCTCTAAGGGCTGCTGGTGTAATGGTTTTTTTTGTGATACACGACATCCTCTAGGGTCCCCCATACAAGGATAATACCATCTGTTGAAACAGTTTCTTGCTATTTTTCTTTTCCTGACGTGTGTACACATTTTTTGGTGGACTCTACATATTCATAAGGTGGTGAGTTATAAAATTACAGAGAATGGAGACGGTAAGTATGTGGGAGATGGTGGGAAGCAATGTCAAGTAGGACAGTCAGGGAGGGCTTCACTGAGGAGATACCATTCCACAAAAAACTTTATGGAGACAAGAGAGTAAACAGTGATTGTTTGGGGAAAAATGTTCCAGCCAGAGGGATCGAATGGCAAGTTCAGAACCCTGAAGCTTGTATGTGAAGTTGTGTTTGTGAAACAAGGAGCCCATGTGGGTGCAGCCTAGTAGAGAAGGGAGAGTTGGGAGAGAGAAAACTGCTCTCACAACAATGAAAAAGCAAATGAACCTCTTATCTGGACATTCACAGACTATACCCATTTCACAGCCAGTGTCAAGCTGCCAGCTTGTTACTGACACAGACTTGGGAAGCCAAATGCAGAGTTGGCTCTTGTGCCACTGTACATAGAGGCTCAGTCCATTGCTGGGAAGCAGGGGAGATAAACAAACTGAATGGCATAGGGCCTAGTTGTACTCGTTCCTGGGTGTCGGTAGGGAATGGGTTCCGGGATCTGTGCAGACACCCAAATCTGCTAATAGTCATGTCCCTAACATAAAATAGCACAGCATTTACACAGAACCTTTGTACATCTTTCCATGTACTTTTGGGTAATTTCTAGATTACTCAGAGTCTCTAAATGCAATGTAAATCCTATAGGATAGTTGTTTAGTTCTTGTTGTTTAGGGAGTAGTGACAAAAATGTCTTCACATATTGAATATAAGAGCTTGTACTCTCTCAAGTAAATGGTTGTTTTACAAGAAAATAACAAAGGTATTATAAGAGAGCAAGAAACAAGGAAAAATGCCATAGGGTTGACCAGCTACAATTTTGTATATGCTCAGATTTCTTAATTTCTGGATTAAAATGTGTAACTGTTTTTATCACATTCTATAGGGATTTATTAGGATATCAATGATTGATGGAAAATATCGATTCCAAGTTAAGTCTAAGATGTTTGATATTCAGAAAGACAGTGATGTTAAGCTCAAGTACCTATGTAATATAGTAATAGTATCACTAAATTTCTCTTCTGGAGGGTTAACAATGTAAGTTTATAGACCAAAACTTAGAGAATAAGAAGGGCTACACGGATTGTCAATATTTTGGTCCTAGCCCTTCAACATCAGTGATGACTCAGGACATCAGAGTACCTGTATTGTAACATTATATAACTCAGTGGTGTAACAAATTTTCTGTTCAAAGAGATTATGGGGCTACAGGGGAAAGGGATTGACCATGTATAGTGTGTGTAAGGAGAGTCGCTTAGAGAGAAAACATTCATGCAGGCTTTCACAGAGAACAAACTGGGCAAGCAATGGCTGTGACTCCTCCAAATGGCTGACACTAACAAAAGTTCTACAAAGCAGTATGCATGGTTTCAAGGTAAATCCAGAGGGGATTTGGCTGACCTTAGGAGATCCAAAAGTTACATGTTTTATTATGCAGGTCTTGCTTTAACTTGCCCTTAAGGACCCAGCAGATAAGTTTAACTGCCAGGCAAAAAACGTAAAGCTAGATTAGTATGCGAGGTGTAAAAGGCTTAAATTAGCAGCTTCTGACATTGCCATTTTTGGCAATAAACCACTGCAACTATGGAATAATGGACTATGTATATAACTACTTTCTCTTAGTTCAATGAGAAGAAACTGTTGTACTAATAATGATTAGAAAAATTATTATGTTTACATCCTGTGCTCTGAATAACTGCTATGAAGCCTACAACATGCATTGCATCAATTATTGGGAATGTACTACTGTTT
>PVKN010043993.1:0-10154 GCA_004027915.1 Capromys pilorides
CAAATTTTCCTTTCTCTTTGGCAGATGTGGTCTTCCACCTCTCTGAGCACCTCTTAGAAAACGCTGAGAGGTTAACGGAAGCATCTGGGAGCTTCTTCTTGTGCTCCTCTCAGCAAGTTTGCACAAAGAATGCATATGATGACATCTTTGCCCATGTTTACTTGTCTTCCTCAGCAAGGTACGGAGCCACCCAGTGCCCGTCCAGCTCTCGGCTGCCCCTGTGCTGTCTCTGTGGAGCTCGGTGTACTGCTGGGTAGAGCCAGCATTTAAGGGACAATAAGTCCTTGTGAGCTCTCACAGGACAGATGATGGCGGATGCCTTGGGAGCTCCTCTCTCCCCTCCTGGATGGTCAGCTGCTCGGTTCCTTGGTAAAAGTGAGGTTCTGGCCAAGCAGGAGCAAGCGGCTAACAGTGCGAGTGCCCAGTCTTCACAGAAGGCAGGACACCTTGGCACAAGGGTTTCTGACAGAGCAGGCTTTTTGGTGGGTTCCACTGTCCTGAAATGAGCAGCTCAGGTGTGGGTTGGGCTGGCCCTCGTCTTTACTCTTGGGCAGGGTTCTTGGCACCTGGAAGTTCTTGGCCTGACTACAAAACACTTTTCTTCTCTCCTTCACATCTGACAGTGACATTAAAACAATGCAGCGGCAGGCTATAGGCTGAACAGAGAAACGACTGACGTAGAGTTCCCTTATCTCTTTCTTGTGCTGATTGTCTGAGTAACACATTATTATTACTATTATTATTACTATTATTATTACTATTATTATTATTATTATTATTATTATTTTCATTGCTCTTTTCTCTCCCTGTTTTGGGTAAGAATATCTTGTACTTTTTCTAGATCAAATAGTCAACTAAACTGTGAATAGTCCATAGTTTTTCACTATTTTGAAATGTCTTCTCTTTAAAGATGTCTTTAAGGAAAGCAATCGAAATAACATTTTATTTGGCTTGATATATGTAGGTAACTGTCCTACATACCTTATGATGGGGGTCATAACTAACAGGAAGATTCTTTCCTCAGTTGTTAATGTACTGTAGGATTTTCTTACCCATTTATTTGCAAGACAAATGCTTACAGAACGCTGATGCTGGGCTGCCTCGGAGGACGTAGCCAGACTGCCTGGTGCTTTCAAGCTTCTGGCGTACGTGTGTGTCTATGATCCTGCTTCACTGTGACCCTAGTTTGCAGCATGGAATAGGCCGCAAGTGTTAGCTCCTTCATCTTGCAGTGTGCATACTCAGGCATAAAGGGCCGAGTGATTCCCTTGGGGCCGACAAGGAGCTGTGAGGCTGAGCTGGAGCAGGGGCCGGGGGGCCTTGGTATGGTCATCGGTGTCCCTGCCCTGCTGACCCGGGCCCCTTCTAGTGAGTGCAGAGCCTGAGGTTCATCTAAGTCCCCCAGAAGCACGCTGACCTGAACTGTCTGTCTGTTGTCACACTGAGATGTGGTCACGGCTGTGAGAATTCTGAAAAACAAACCCAAAAGCTGTGATTGGGATCCCCTGGATGTCTGGGGCCACAGCCAGTGACGCTGGCCTGCTGAGTCCCAGAGGCCCCATCACACAGTCTGTGGGTACTGTTGTCCTTCAAGGCAGAACGCGGGCAAGTGCGTCGCAGGTGGCCTTGAGCTCAGGACAGCGCCGCGCTTTTGGCCTAGGATGGGCGCCCCAGCTCTGCTTACCACACCACCAGGCAGCACCCTCCCCGGCCAACGCCTTGCTGGGGGCAGAAGGCTTCCTGGCTCGGGCCTGCGATGAGTCCCATTTTCTCCAAGGCCTTGTCCAAATCCACCTTCTCACAAGCCTGTCTGTTGCCAAGGGATTCCTGCATCCCATGTCCTTCACATGCCCCTCCACCCCAGGACTCCTGCTCCCTTTTTCTCTGAAACTTCGGCTGCCTTTATGTTTATGGTCCTTTGTCTGCACCCCTGATTAGAACATCCGCTCACTGAGCGTGGGGATCTTTGCCTGTCTAGTAATGGGTCCACTGCAGATGCCTAGAAGGGGGCCTGTGGGGGGTCAGCACCCCTGCAAGTGACTGAAAATAACCCGCTGAACTGAGAGCTTCCCAGCTGCAGAGATAGAAAGGCTGGTAAATCTGGGTGCAATGCCGCCATCCTCCAGTGCTTTTATTGATTATTCTGTCAAGGACTGGAGGAGAGGGGCTCGAAGGCCCCAAGCATGAAGCAATGATAGGGACACGGAAATGCCACTGGAGGGATTGCTGCGCGCTGTGCAGCTATTGACCTAGCACACTGCTCACCGCGAATGCGCACAGCCTCACACGTTAAGCAAAGCTTTCTAAAGACGTTCCAAGAGATGGAAATGCTAGTGCCTCGGATTTGATCACCACACACTGGAGATACGCATCACACAGTCACCTCACACACAATCAGTATACACACCGGAAGTAGTCTTTAAAGGCCTTTGTTAAAGTACACACTTACTTTTCTTTTTAAATTCCCTGAGCTGCTTACAAAACTAAGTCTTTCTGCTCCCGATGCCCTTAGCTCTGTCACAGTGCCTCCCTCTAAACACTGAGTTTCCCCGTCTTATTCTGTTGGGTCTTTATGACGTCACCTAGGAAGTCCCCCTCCCAGGAGGGCTCCCATGTTTTTCTATTTCTTATAGATGAACTCGTTTCTGCCTCAACAGCCCCCTTATCTTTCTGTACCTGGTCTGTGCATGTTCAGAAAGGACAGTTGGGTCAGCACGGACGAAGGGCTTTGCTCCAGCTCTGCCCTAACTACTGACTTGGGCCTCCAGCAAGTCCCTCAGCCTCTGTGAGAACATAAGGGAATGGGTGGCATCCCCTCCACTCTGCTGCTGGGACATGCTTGTCAGTCTCTGATCCCAGGGAGCTCTTTTCCCCTGCAAATTTCTCCAAGCCTTGAACACACTGACGGTTGGCTTTGAATACTGTATATATAATGTTTTTCTTTTAAGGAGTCTGAAATGGATTCAATAGCTCCAAATTGCTTCTTTAAGCAAACACAGAAGCATTCTACGACATTGGGGTGAAGAGGACAATGGGGTATACTCAAGCTAAGACGTGTTGCCATGGTGAGATTTTGTCCCAAGTGCCCCAGCAGCCTGTAGGGACCTCACGCCTATGAGGCCAAAAGGGAACAGTCACTCTTTAGGATCAAAAGTGGATTAAACTAAGCTGGGCGTGGTAGCGCACGCCTGCAATCCCAGCACTTGGGAGGCTGAGGCAGGAGGATCCATGTGAGTTCGAGACTAGCTTGAGCTACAAAAGTGAGCTCAATGCCAGCCTGAACTGCACGGCGAGACTCTGTCTCAAAAAGACCAAAAAAAAAGTGGATCAAACTGGCACCATCCTGGGAATTCCCTACCACAGCTGTGCTAGCCCATCCATGATCCATGACTAGGAAGTACCCTAAGCTCCCCATCTAGGTAGAGAAGCACTCTTTTAGCCCACTGCCATTTCTCAGGATCTTTTAGAAGAGGACTGTTGTGGCATCAGACATTGGGGCTCAAGGGATCTTGAGTTTTGGCTGAAATCACGATAGCCCTGGGTGGGCTCCACCATGAGATCGCTGCCTCTCTGTAACACCACCCCTCCTGCCAAGAAGGTAGGACAAGGCAATGGGCAAACATCCCTGGCGCCCACCACCCCATGCCTCTGCCTGGCTCCTCTGCGCTGGGCTTCGCCAGGGGAGATAAATGTGCTGTCACCCTTAGGAACCGACAAAGCAGCTGGGTTTCCTGCACACAGTGGACCCTGACCCTCTCACGGGCGGTGTTCCTAAGCAGAGATGTGGCCAGACACATGCGTCCCTGTCCCGCCAGCCACTTCCTTTTCCTCTGTTAGTTTAAATCTTTCCACACAGCAAACTTTCTCTTTCTTTGTGATTTGCGCTTTTCCTTTTGGTGGAAACCAGTCAGCAGGTCAGCAGGTCCTGCTCGAGTCAAAATCGTAGAGTAGGCAAAGTTTTTTATCAGCTCCCCCGACTTCCTTCTGCGCGCCCCCACCGGCCCCCCCATTCACTCAGCCAAGGACACATCCGGGGCTCACGGTCCAGGACGCCATCTGGGTAGGAAGCCATTTCCAGGTGGGCGGGGATTGATGATTGGCACTAACATAGCGGAGGGCTTTAGCTGCACAACTGCTCAGGAGGATTTTTCTGCCTTCTCTTTTGTGCCCACCAAGGCCAGCTGTGGATCGGCAGGATCCTCACGCGCATCCACTCCTTTCTCCCCGCTTGCACTGTCCACTCTCTGCTGTGGCCACCACGCTGCTTTCCTCCATCCTGGCTGTGGCAATCCTAGCCGATCTCCTTCCAGCGAGCCCTGTGTGCCCTCTGACCCAGTCTGCTCACAGGGCTGGGAGTCCTCTTCTAAAGAAAGAAGCAAGACCAAGCGCTCGCAGCTGGGAACCCTTCAGTGGCGTGGAATCACCACCAAGCCACTTGCTGTGGTCGTGGTTCTGCGTGGTCTGAACTCTGACCTCCTCCTGGAGGAATCTAGAATTCACTGTGGTAAACTGACCCTTCTTTCTGCTCGTGTCTCTGACACCCAGAGTTTCTTCCTGTCTCTGGCATTGTCACCCCCCACATCTTGGCATGGAAGGTCCACCCTGCCTGCACTGCTCTTCCAGCTGACTTTTTGTCCAACTGCTCCTTTGTCATGAGCCCTCATTTAGATGTCACCTCACAGAAAAGCCACCTCACTGCCTAAGTGCATGTGGTTGCTAAGCCACACCATGACGCCTCTCCATTTCCAGCCCCCACTTGGCACCTACCCACTCAGTAATGTCACGCTTGTTACTGGGTGGCTTTCCCCACTGAGATGCCAAGCCTGCGAAAGCACCCCCCACGGCGCCCCTAGAACAGTGCCTGATATGAGCTAGGCGGTCCATGCGCGGCTGGGAGTGAGTCGGCCATTTGCCATGTGCTCCGTGCTTTACATACCTTAAATCATTTAATCTTCTCGACATTCCCAGGTGGAATACTGTTACTGTCCTCGTTTTGTAAGTCAGAAAACTGAGACAAGTATAGATTGCTAAATAAGCTAGTGATACAACTTATTACAAAATGAAAACATGGTATTTGGCTCCAGTAACTCAGAGAATGAAGTGGCCACCCACTGAGACAGGAAGATGAGAGTGAAGCAAGGTTTCCCAAGGAGGCTGAAGAAGCCCGGTTGGATGCGACAAGTCTGAAATGTGTGTTCCATATTCAAACAGAGATGGTGAGGATAAGTTCAAGAAGTGGATCTGCAGATGCATGGTCTGAACATTTGAGAACCACCCGAACCATGGGTCCTGTTGAAAGCCTTGGGACAAGGTAGGTCCCTAAAAGAATTAGAGGAGGTGGAGAAAAGCCTGAGCTCTGGGGACGCTTGTTGGTGAGAGATGAAGGTGGCAGAAAGGATGTGGTCTGTACTCCCTGAATGAACCAGTTATAAGAAACAAAGCAAAATGAAGAACGGCTCCACATCTCGGCATCTGGCAGGGTGGAGGCCTCTGTAGAAACTGACAGGAGCAATGTCGGTAGAGAGGTAGGGGAAGAAGCCCGAAGGGGGTGGTGTATTCAAGAAAAAGTTGGAGGAGACACTAGACGCAGGGTGAACCTCTTTTTCATTGAGTTCTGCAACCAAAGAAGGGCAAAGAAGATAAGGCAATAGCTGGGAAGGATGAGGGTCAGAAGCAAACCAGGATTTTAAAAGATAAAAATCCCCAATACTTCCTGCTCCCTGGCACCTGGCTGGAGTGAAATCCTTTGCTGGAGGCAAAAGGAGATGTGGAGATCATATAGATTCTGAGAGAAAACCTGAGAGATCAGTGGAGAGAGATCTTTGCCAGCACTGTAATCCAAAAATCAAAGAATTGCGAAGCACCGCTGCTTCTTGGCCTCCCACGGGGAAGCTGTGTAATCTTGGACAGTCTTGTAACTGTCAAGGTCCTTGGAATCCTCCGCTTGAGTCTGTTCTGGTGGTGCCTTTCATTACTGTAGTTTCTTTGAGACTTTGGGAAGGATTCTTTTCATTTTCCTTCTCTCTCTTTCATGGAAGACCATGAACCAAAGAAAAAGACAACTGAAAGATATGTAAGTTAAGAGACAATTCATTTTCTATTCCTTCTTTTTTTTAACATGCCCTTAAGTAGAATTTACCTTTTTAACCATCAGTAAACATGAAGGTAAGCGGCACTGAAAGCCTTTGCAGTGTGCAGTATGGTGCTCACTACTGCCTGCCTCCCCCACCTTCTCATCCCTGAAACTCTGCACCCCCAAAAGAACTCCCCACTCTCCACTTCCCAGGCCCCCTCTGGCAACTGCAGTGGCACCCTCCTCCTACATAGATTGCCTAATTCTGGGTGCCACACACGGCGCTTTTCCTTTTACACCCCTTGTGGGTGCCCCTTCCCCCTCAGTAGAGTCCCTGTCCCAGCACACACCGTATTTGCTCTCCTTGCTCAACCTGCTCGTGCTCCATTTGCTTTTAAACCACATTTTGTTTACCGCTCATCTGTGGACGAGCACGTGGGCTGCTTCTACTTTTTCACTCTTGCTAATGATGCTGTTGTGGATGTGGGAGTGTGGAAAGCAGGTGCCAGTTTCTGCTTTTGATTCTTTGAGTTTGCACCTATGAAGCCTGACCTCCCAGACCTTCTGAAATCTGGGCAGAAGCCTTCCTGAGTTCATAACTCTTGCATTCTGCATGCACCTAAAACCAGTGCAGTGTGGATGATGCCAAGGTCTGCTGCCAGCAGGAGCAGTAGCCAGGCTTTCTTCTCTCTTGGCTGTAGGAGGGCCCGGATTGCTGAGTCCTCCAAATCTAATTCTGAAGAACAAATTCTATCTGCTACCACCATTCTGTAATATGGTGTGCTGGAGATTTTGACTCTGAGGCTGCAACAGGCGGAGATTTGCTGTTTCTTGGGATGTCCACAGGCTGTCTTTCATGCTCTCCTGCTCCTCAGCAGATCTCCTCTGTTCTATCTTTGCAGTCCACAGCTCTACTGGAGCTTCCTTTCTGGGAAAATTCACAATGTGTTAAGTCATCCTGCTGGGCTTTTTGCTCTTCATTCTTGACATAGATTTCACAAAAAACCACCAATAGAACCCATGCCTCTGCCCCAACATTAGGCTGCCTTGAAATTTCTTCTACAACATCTATTGGTCTGCTGCCCTTAATCTCAGCCTCAAGCAGTCTCTGGACATGAGCAAAATGCAGACAAACTTTCTGCCAAGCCATAGCACACATTATATGGAGTCCAGCAGCCAATGTAGTCCTCAGCAGAAACCTTCTGAGCCTGATCTTTACCCACAGGATTTCTATCAGCTTTCTGGTCTTCTGAACTCTGACCAGAATCTCCCATACAGAGCAGCCCAAGGTGTTCCATCTCTGTGCTTTCAGGTGACACCTCTGAACCTTTCCACACTCTTCCCGCAAGCCATTCCCAAAGGCTCTTCAGCCACATGGTCAGGTATAGTCACAGCAACAGCCCCACTTCTCTGGCTCCAAATTCTGTCTTAGTACTTTTCTCATTGCTGCGACAGAATACCTGACACCCAAAGTTAGAGGGGAAAAAATCTGTTTACTTCAGAGCTTGTAAAGGTTTCAATCTATAACTGGTTGGCTCAAAGGCAGGGTGGCTTGACAGAGAGGCAGCAGCTCATGGTGGAGGAAGACAGCAAATGAGAGGAGAGGCACAGGGGTGGGGTGTGTGGACCTATCTTCCTCTCCCTTACATTGTATGCAGTCATCCATCCTAGGGCAGGTATAAGACTCACACTCTTAGTCCCCGCATCAGACCATAAATCATTCGCAAACTCTAGATTCAGCTCCCTCTGAAGAGCTCCCTCTCCATGACTGCATTAAGCTCTGGAGGACTTGCAGACACAAGCCACAACAGGATGTGTAAATTTCCCATGCAATGATAACTACAGGCAAACACACCATTCAAGAGAGTTTGGCCCTCTTGTCTCCCTTTGCTCTCTATTGTCCATATTATCTCAATAGAAACCACGATACATCTTTTGCGATTACCAGCTTCCTTCTCCTGCTGCTGCTTGAATAGGGTAGAGCGTTGGACACTTGGAGTTGACTGGCAGGAGCCCAGTGTCCTTGGGTCTGATTTCTACGTGATATTTATGCCCTATTCTTTGCCAACAATGGCCTAAACAATATCCCAGAACAATAATGGAGCTGGTGCCTGAGTGTGAAGTGGCTGTGATTCTGCGAAGCCCTTGTTGGTTGAGTCAACAATAAATCAGTGCTTCCTGCCTATTGTTTTATTCAGTGTATTCGTTTCCCACCCCCCCTCCGCCCCCACACACAGTTACTAATAGCTTGTGTGTCAGGTGCTGCTTAAGACCCAGGCTCTTCTTTCTAGCCTTGAGGTCAACCAACACTTTCTCTAAAAGTATAGAGAGTAAATATTTAGGATTTTTAGGCCATTTGTAGGCGTTATGTAGGCGTAAGTAGCACTGTGCTGCAATAAAACTTTATTTACAAAAACGGGGAGCACTGGTGTCCTCGCTCCTGCTTCAGGTGACTTTGTGTACTTTTCTGTTTTTTTTTGCAGAACCAGGGATTGAACTCAGAACCTTGCGCTTGCCAGGCAAGCGATGGCTCCAGGTGACTTTAAGTCATATGTCACCTCCATCTCTTGCAAGGTTTTATCTTCTTTTCCTCTCAAAATTTCACGGCAGAGGGACTCATGAGTCAATCAGTGGGTCAAGAGAGTTGGGTTGTGTTTTCCCACGTTCCTTAATTTCTTGATCAGTGCTAACAACACTACTATCAACAACAACAGTAATCAATAAAATGATGTGTAATTTGTCGTGTGCAAAATTTCTGATCTTCATTGTATTTGAAGGTACAATCCATTTTCTCCTACATGGCAGAGAAGAGAATGAAATCCTGGTAAAGAGGACATTCAGGTAGTGGTGACATAAATCACTGTTTTCTGCTACGATTGGTGAAATAAAGATCCCCTAACATTTATAGCTCCTCTGAGGTGCCAGGTACCCAGCTTCATCATGCTGTTGAGCCTTCTGTCAGTCCTGAGGGCGAGGAACAGGTTTAATACCCATTTTGTGGCTGAGAAAATTGGAGCTCAAAGTGGTTCAATCCCTTGTCCCAGTAGCAGGGTGGCCCTGAAAGTTGTTTTGTGTGCTCAAAGCCCATGGCCGTATGGGCCATAATAGCCTTCTTGAACTAGAATCTAATTAATAAAAAACAACTGACAGTAATATGGGTTTCACTGTGATTTTATGTGTTTGTTTATTTATTTATCATTATGTGTGTGGTTCTGGGGATTGAACCCATGGCCTTCTGCACCCAAGGCCAGAGCCCTAGCACTGAGCCACACCCCCAGCCCTATCTTATTTCTAGGTCAGGTGAGGGAACACAAGTGGCACTAGCATTGTGGTGACTGTCACTTTCACACCAGGGCAGGACAATGGGCTACGTTAAATGCACAGGAGCAGCTGCTCCATGGAGGAATGTTGCCTGTGTGCGCAGAGCCTTGGCTCTGGGCAGAGAGGCCACACGGTGCCCATAGCTGACAGCCGCCTGCCTGGTCAGCCCAGGGAGGCGGGAGGGGGGGCTGCTCTTTCCCTGAGCTTCGATCTCAAAAGCTGCTTCTTTTCAGATCTTTTTGTTGTGGTGGGGCTCAAAGGAGTCACTCAGCTGGCACAACTGCCAGGAACACAGGGCAGGCTGCCTGGATGGCTCTGCTCTCCCTGACCAGCACTGTCTCAATGTGGGTCTTGCATGTGACGATTTCACCTGGAGTTTGCAGATTGGGCTGCCCTGGACATGCACTGTTTGGAGGAAATCGCAGGCCTCTGTGGAGATAGAGTCCGTGTGATGCATTCATTGTCTGTTCCAGGAAAGCAGTACTCAGGGTCCTGTGCAGTAGGAGGGTTTCTCTCAACACTGCAGGTGCCGCCAGCAGCACTCGGCCCCAAGGGACTCACCTCTGGATGCTCTAGCAAAGATTATCAGGAAAACAGAGGCAAGGATGATGTTATGTTTTTCAGAATCTGAATTTGACACCCAGTTCAGTTCCAAAGAGCTATGCAACTTCGGATTGGTCTTTTCAGGGGTTTGGATCCCAGTCCCTGTATTTGTTAAATAATGATATACATGGGATAAATTTTAGATTTCCTTCTTCTT
>PVKN010043994.1:0-10153 GCA_004027915.1 Capromys pilorides
CAATATATTAATTCTGGGGAGTTGCTATCAATTTGACTTAGGGCTTATTCCTTTGACACTGGATTATGGTGTTAGTTATTACACCTTTCAATCACAGTGTTGTCATAAGTTGGTTGAATAACTGGTTATATCATATATGACATTGTGCTTAAAGTAGTTTAGTTGGCCATAGCAATAGGTTCAAGTATAGCCTGGCTACTGACAAACCGTGGTAATCCTTTTCCTGATATCTATAACTGTAGAAGTAAGGTCTACAGAAATATAATATAATCCAATTTATACCTGAACTGGTATGCAATGATTTTCCATTTATTTTTTATAACTTTCCATTTAGTAGAGTGATTTTACCCTGTTGTTGTTTGGCAGTGATGGGGGAGGGGAATTCAGGGGGATAGGAGGTAGGATGGAGAGAATAATAATGTTAAACATAGTAGGAGCAAGGTTGGAAGGCACAGGATGATCACCCAGGTTGGGTAATTACTGGACACAGGAGGGAAGGATTGGAAGACAAAGCCTACGGGTTTTGAAGTGAACCAGAAATAAAACAGACAATGTTTACTCACATGAGAGTATAAAGTCAAGAGAGACAGGTGACAAAAGAGAAGAAGATGGATATAATAAAATAAAATGTTCAAGATCATTTGTGAGCTCATATTCCTAGTGTCACATAAGATATTTCTCCATATCTAGTTGCACCTGTCCATTGTGTGTGCCTTCGTCAGGGCCCTACTGTGTCTTTGGCATTCCTGCATATCTCCAGGCCCTGACTACCATCAGTGGAAGAAAGAAAGGGCAGATCTTAGATTTCTCCAGTCAGCTTATGGTCCTACATCAATAGAGGAAGGAAGGGAGGCACTGAACTCCTCTCACTATGTGAAGCATCCTTCTGGAGTTGATGCAGGAAGGGATTTGTTGAAAGCAGACTTCTTTTACCAGCTGCACTATCCCAGGGCAATGTAAGAAGGGAGGAGTGAAAACTCAGAATCTGCTGCCAGTTGTGCATCTTGGGACAATCTCAATATTGGTTTTTATTTAAACAAATGCTAGATTTTATTGCAATTCAAAAATCTATTTAGACAGAATGCAATGCATATGGATAAAGTAACAGTAATGTTATTGCAAACTGTTTGCTTTTTTATTTTTTACAATAATTAATACATTGCATGTTGTTGTCTTCATCATGGTCCTTCAGAGTATAAGATGCAAACATGATTTCTTGTCTAAACATCATTAGAACAGATCTTCCTTTTCATTGTACAAAGAGAAAGTAGCTGTATATATAGTCCAACAGTCCATTGTTTTTAAATTGTGTTTCTCTTTTGGAACGACTGTAGGTTATCTGAAAACTTGAAAATGAATTGATGTGGAAGACCTGGTAGAAAATACACTAACACATTGTAGGTATTAATTTCTGGTTGTGAGAATACAATGTATTTGTTTTTTATTTTTGCTCCACTATTTCTTTATAATTCTCACACATTGCTTTTACAATGATAAAATTATTTTATAATAAAAGAAAAAGTCAATGTGATCTTTAGGGGCTACTAAGATTCCCAAACAGCTAACATTTGTTGTTAAAAATAAGCCAAGACAGTAAGAGAAGACATTCTCTTTACATTGCTCGTGCATCTCAGTAGTTATGCTTTGTTTCTCCCTGAGATTCACTTTTGAGAAATTCAAAGGGGAAGATACAGGACATAACAGATGGATGCTATTCTGTCAGTAGCTGTCAGTCTCCTTCTATCCTTGGGATACAGAATTCTCTCTTTTAAAACCTATACTCTATTCCTCTGCCTTATTGTATAGGAAGCAAGGGAAAACATCCCCCCTCTTGTTCCTTCCTGTGTCCTTTTGGACACAGTATTGTGTTAACTGTGAGCATGTCAGGGTATCAGGACCCAAACCCCAGATAGGACACTCAACAAGAGTTTGCATTTTGGCAAGATCATGAGATGATTCAGAAAGACATACAGACTGGAAAAACAGTGCTTGTAATTGTTTTAGCTCAAGAGTGTCCCCCAGTGTCTCATGTGCTCATAGAGTGCATTTTGGAGAGTGCTTCATCATGGGGTACTATACTCACTGGAGGGCTGGGCCACTGGCTAACGCAGTAGCTGAGTGTGTAGTTGGGAAGAGGTCCTGGTTGAAAGAATGGGGTCACTGTGGCATGACTTAGAAGGGTTAATTCCCCTGCTTCTCATTTCTCATTTGACTTCCTGATCATGATAAAGCAGTTCTCTCTGCTACGCTCCCTGATCAGGCTATTTCTGCCTTGGATCCAGCCAACCATGGTTGTAGCCTTTAGCCAAAATGTGCCTCTCCTCCTTAAAGTGAGGGTGCCAAGTATTTTGCCCCAGGAATGAAACAAGTGACTAAGACACTATGCTTAAGCTTGAAGTAAAGTCGAGGACCCTTCTTAGGCTTTAGATACCCAAGAATTCATGGCTATAGTTCACACCCCATCAGATCCACAATACATCTGAGATAGGAGATCAGGGCCCAACACCTCCTAGAAGGTACTTTTTATTTAATTGTTTTTACTTCTGTGGCTTCCACTAAATAAGTAACAGGTACTCACAGCTACCTCAGATGCCCTGTGATTTCTCCCAGAGAAAATTGTTTTGGCTTCTGTAAGATTTTGTCATGGATTCATTACAGATGACTAGACCAAGTCTCTCTGGATAACTTTGTCCCTCTGCATACCTCCTCAACTTCACCCTACACTGCCCATGACTAAGAAGAAAGTCTAGTACTGCCCATGAAGCCAGCTCCCACACAAGGCATGTCAACTCATGAACTGTTACCCTTTGCAATGCGTTGTAAGTAGTCATGATGCTTCTTCAGGTGACATAGTTTGCTTACCCTTGATTTCTATCTTAAGCAGAAAAAGAGAGAGGGCTAGGACAGAAAAGCTGGAAACACTAAGTGTAGCCAGTAGCCTGAGGATAGTGGAAGGTAGTGGAGAACCATCACCTCTGATGGCCAAGTCGCCAAGCCTGCTGGGAGCTGCTGCCTTGGCTGCCTACAGACTACGAGTGCATCATTAACCCTAAAAGCTAACTGTTGCTGGTGTTCAAAGCTCAGGGATGCTAACAATAAACTATACTTTGCTTACCTAAGATTTCTACTTGAGATAAACAATAGGATTCTTGGCTGACTGGTAACACCTTGTGAATTTTTCAGTAAAGTTGAAGACATGAAAAAAAATTACTGGATACCAGGGTTGGTTCTGTAAGGATCCCTTGTGACTTTAGTCATGCCTTGCTCTGATGCTCCTGCTGCTAATGCTTGTTCTATCAATTTTTGTGTGAGATATTCATCTAAATCATAGTGACTTAAAGGAACAAGTGTGCAAGTCACTATTACTATGGCTCATGGAGACCTCTTAGTCTAGTGGCTGGGTGCTACTGGCTGAACATCTAGGGTTGCTGGCAAATGAGGATACACGGTGTACAATTAAATTCAAATTACAGATAAACCATAGGTGATCTTTGAGTCTTATTCAGTGCTTGGTATATATGTATACTACAAGATAGCATGTTGTGATTTAGTGAAAAATCTCTGTTAGATTTCAGTCTGCCCAGGTCTTTTGTCATCTGAAAGCCCCATCTGTGCCAGCCTGCTTGGATATTGCCCTGGGTTTCTGTCAGTGTCTTAAGGGGAGATTAACATTTGGAACATACGTTGAACAGTGAAAATTGCTCCCTGATGTAGGTGATACTTATTAGAAATCAGAAGAAAACAATCATGCCAATGTCCCAACATAGAAGGGTAAATCCTCCTATATAACTACTTTAGGTGATATCTTGGTATTTTCTTTTCTTCACACTTGAATTAAAATATCAGCTCTTCTTGAGCCTTGAATCTTTGGGACTAGAACTAGACCATTGTCACTCTTGGGTTCCAGGACTTGCATTTGACTGGACCTATGGAGTTTGCTCTGTTGGCATCCAGATCTACAGCTGGCTGACTGTAGAAATTAGAATTTTTTAATCCACATAACTGGACATACCAATCCCTTACTTTAAAGAAAATTTCTTTATCTATATCTATATCTATATCTATATCTATATCTATATCTATATCTATCTATATCTTATTGATTCTATTTCCCTGGGGAACTCTGTCATATACAGTCTCCAACAGGATTGTTGGGTTTGACCTCTTGCTATTTGTGTCTTTTTCCAGGGTCGATCCATGACATGACAGTTGACTTAGTTCTACACATTCTACCCAAGAAGGAATAAAACACTACGGAAGTGAGTATTCTTATATCCTTGTCTTAGATGTGTTACCCAGCATCCCAAGGTTCACATGTTACTAGCAAAGGGAGGAGATTGCACAAGAATGTGAAAATCAGAAAGCAGGCATTACTGTGGCTATACTGCCTACCACATCCTTCTTTCTTTTCACTGGCATGAAGACAAAGTTTAAAAGGAATATATGCCCCATCTTTTGCAATATCAAACGTTTTGTTATTTTAGTTGCCATAAAATTGTATTCTCCAGAGAACATTTACAACTTATATTCAGGAAATGTATAAAAGTTGTAAGATGGTAATGGAGAAATTGAGCACCATGCAAGATGATTACCCATTCAGCACAGAGAACCCTGGGAAAATGGATTCAAGAACAAAGTAGCAAGGAAGTTCTATGTAGACCCATGTACCAAGAAGGTCCAGGTGCCTGCCACATGGCAGTTCATTTTCTCACTCTGTCCTTGATGGTATTTGTAAAAAAGTCTGTCCAAGGGGCACATGTTTGTCAAGGTCTTGGTCTACCGGGCTAGTAGTACTATTTAGAGGCAGTGGATCCTCAAGGGTGTGGGCTTAATGGAAGAAAGTTAGGTCGCTAGAAGTGTCCTCACAGAGGATTTGGGGAGCCCAAGCCCTCACCTGCTCTCTGCATTTGTTTCCTGGCTTCCCTGGAGTAAGGTTACTCTATTACCACGTGTACCCCCCATCGTGTACCATTTCATCACAGGCCTGAAAGGAACAGACCCAGCTAACCATGCACTGAAATCTCCAAAATTGAGATAAAGAAAACCTTTTATCTTTATAAATGATTAATTCAAGAAAACTAACTAAAACAACCATGAAAACTTCTACTGCATTTTACTCAGTAAAAGAGGTTGTCATACAGATTCCTCATTTTCTCAGTCTTATCAAAACTACATTCTAGTGTTGGAAGAAAATGCTACCCATTGTGTTTAGATAGCAAGGACAGGGATGGAGCTGTGGATCTATTCTAGAGAAGGTCATCCAGAGAAACCCCTCTCAGTTGCACTCCAAGAGCTCTTTTCTACAGAGAGAAAGGCAAATGTGTCCCTTCTTTGTGGTCTCTCTTGTCCCTGCATATGGAGAGAAGAGTCACAGATGTTGTTGCACCAGCAGGCAACTCAGTTCTGAATCTAATAATGCTTAGTGTTTTATGAAAGGAGAAAGTGAGATCAACTATACAGGGAAAAATAAAATGGTAATGAAGAGGGCTTAGAGCCAAATGCACCATTAAAATAAGAGCATCAAATAAAATACATCTAACCATCTTCAGGTCTTTTTGATTTTGTTGGTAGTGGTTTAAGAAAATATGTTATGCAAACATTAAGAAAATTATTTTCATAGAACTCAGCTTTGCTTGAGGGAGTAGGTAGAGCCAGCTCCTAATAATTTCAAAGAAATCTTTCAAAACTAAAGCTAACTCTGTGGCAGCATATCAACTTAAATTCTCTCTAAACAAAATATCTTTCCAAAGTTTTCATTAGGGATGGTCTGGCCTTGTAAGCATATATGTATTACTTTTCTTTTAAAGAGTAGAAACAATTGAACTAAGTGGTTTTTGCATTGAATTCTCAAAGCATTTTGTACACTATATAGCATCATCCATATCCCAAAACCAGCCTATTCATTTAAGTTTAATAGGACGAAATTGGAAGCAGGTTCAATATGGAGATATCCCTAGTGACTGGAGAATTTTCCTTTTACTTAGGTTACAAAATTTGGCCTATATCCCTTGCTTAAATTTATTGCAGAAACAATACTTATTGAATACTTCTGGTATAGCTCTTCACCAGTCTTGTTGGGAAGAAGGACATCTTGGTGAGTTAGAGAGCTGCTGCAGTTGGTGGGGCTAAGCAATCTAGCCCTAGTTTGCACAAGGGCTTTGTTTCTTGGAAGGAAGAAAAGATGTATTTTTCCACAGAGTTGGATGCAACTTGCTGAGATGATAAGACCTCCCTCATTTATAATCCTTCCCAACTCAAAGTTTTCAAAAAGATTCATATTCCATTAAAATGTTTTTATTGTGTGACCATGCTCAAAGAGCAATAAAGAAAGAGAAAGGTGGGAGCAAATTTGCCCAGCAAAAAGTGTCATCTGGTTTTCAGGCCAGGCCACTTGCTCTGGGTGTGGCCTTGGCTCATTTTGCTCATGTTGCTATCTGATGATATGGCCTGATTCTGGTGCTTTATGAAAGAAGTCCTGCAACGTGCACATGATGTGATTCCACGACTACCTTCATTTAGGGATAAGGAAGCCAAGGCTGATAAAGACGTTCAGAACCTTTGTTAAGGTTCCAGGCAAGACACTGGGATACTGGAAGAGACAGTTATGGGATAAATTTACCGCACTCAAATTCATAACAGTTGAAATTGTAATTATAGTATCTTTAAAAATAGCCCTATTTGGAGATGACATTTTAAAAAGGTAGTTAAGCTAAGGTTATTAGGGTGAGCTCTAATCTAACATGACTTTGTATCCTTATCAGGAGGGACAACTGGACTCTGGCACAGAGGAAAGACTGTATAAGGACATGAGGAGGTGATAACTACATGCCAAAGAGTGTAGCCTCAAGGAAGCCAACTCTGTTGACTGACACATTGGTAGTTCTGGAATTGAAGCCTCCAAGATGATAGAAAATGGATTTCTGTTGTTTAAGCTCCCTGTCTGATATCTTCATAGGGCTTCTCTAGCACATATAGACAGGACTCAAACTCTGATGTGAGGGTTACTTATCCCCTGGGCATGTCAGTCTTGCCTTCTGTAACTGAAGAACAATTTCAGAGAAGCAGGTAAGTATGTGATAGTAGAGATTTAGAGGATGCAGTGATTGCATCTCTCAATGGTTGGAAGAATAAATCTAGTAAATAAATACTTGGTAAGATCCTTGCCAATAAGTTGGATTTGGACAGATTCCAACAATGGGAAGAAGACACTACAGGTGACATAAATAGATGGGAAGACTGCCACAGTTGAAAAGCTTGAATTCAGCTTGTCCACCAGTAACTGACATTGCCTGAGCCCTGTAGCGTACATGATATATGCGTGTGTCCAAATTGAGATTCTTGATTTATTTTTGTGTGTGCATTGTCCCTCTTTGGAGATATAGTGATACCATGCAGATTAATGTTTTTAATTCCATAAAAGTACAACAATTCTTAAAAAAATAGTTATCCAAATAAGCATGTAAAACTTGGTGTGTATGGTAAATAATACATGCTCTTTTTATTAAGCCAATAGATAACCATATTTAGTGACAAGTTTAAGGATTGTCATTATTTTGAAATTAAGCTGAACATTTGTGATATTTTGGGATGCTTGTAATTGCTATGTTATAGGAAGATGCCTATAAATTCCACTGATAAAAGGACCAAAATTAATTACATGTTTTGTTGCCTACATTCATAGTTGAAAAAAATGCTAAATATCAGTTAGAGATTATAAAAGAAAGATCTTTCCTCCTTCCAAATTCATAGACCTTAGGCCTTAAGTTATGGCTTTCAATATCTTTGGGTTCTTTTACTCATCTTTCTTTCTAGACTCTGATGAATATGATAGATTTTGTTTCCTAACCTCATGAAACAAAATGTACACATAAGACCAATTATATGTGCAATTCAAGGAGACAGATGGACTAAATTTAGAGGAAAGTATAGGAAGATATCAGACTTCTGGAAAGATACGCTTGTACCAGATTGTAAAGGATCATGAATAATAAGACTGTGACTGTTACTATAAATCAGTGGAGGGCTTTCAGTACCAAGATAAGGTGAAGCTGTGATCTCAGGGGATTTATCCAAATTATTATTATTTTGTGGTATGGGGATTGAGCTCAGGACTTTATAGGCACTTATGCCACTGAGCTATTTACCCAGCCTTTCCAAACACTCTCTTTTTGATATTTCCTTTTTACAAACATATGGTTTTTACTAAGTAACTGTAGAAACAAATAATGCATTTTGCACTTACATTCTTGGAAGTGTCCTTGCTTGCTGATGGTCAGGAGAATGAATCAATGGGATAAGAAACTCTTGTAGCATCTGCATCCAAGGCACTGTTGACCACCATATTTTAGTTGTCATGTTCATGGCCATGGCTAAGCACTGAGTCATTGATCAACTGCCAGACATTAAATCCAATTTATTTGTTGAATGACTAGGCAAATGCCACTACAAATGCTTAACCACAGAGCTGGCTTAACCACTCATCCATCAATTGATTTTTTACCCATGTGACAGCCCAGAGTGTGGAACACACTCCTGCTGGTTCAGCTTTTGGTATTCTGCAGGATCAGCCGCTCAAGTGAGATTCCAGTTCTGCCCAGCCTGCTGCCCTCTGCATAAACTGTCAGACCCACTGTGACAGTCCTGGAAAGGGTCATCAGGGTGCAAGATAGATGGGTGGACATATTGATGAAGAAATGATAACTCTTTCAGTTTTCCAAGGCTCAGCCTTGGACCGCACTGATGGCCAGTGACCCAGTTCTGCAGAATGCAGCCAGATTCTTGATGGGAACCTTGGAAAAGCAAACAATGAGGCCTTGTAACTCACCTGGCAAGGCCTTAGCTTCTATATTCCTGTGTCATATGCTGCAAGGATCCTCCCCTATGGTTTCCACAATTATTCTCCAAAACTATCTCAATGTTAAGTCCACCTGCTTTTAATTTTTCTTTCTATTCTCTCCATATCTTCATTATGTAGCTTGAGAAAGACTTTCTCCAAGTGGAAAGAATATTTCCTCTTTCAAAGTTAGGTAAAAAGAGGGAAGACAAAAAAATAGTGCGAGGACAACACTGTCCTTCCTTGGAAAGCTGAGTGATGGGTAAAGCTTGAACAACCCCACAAAGATCACTTTTTCCCTTGTCTCACACACAAATTTGAAAGTTGGCTGCAGTTGAAGCAAACCTTGGAAGTCTTTGTCTGAAAGGTGATCAGAGAGAGAGTTTTAGAGTGTTGAAATGGCTCACTCAACTGTTGCTTGTGAAAGAAAAGCATAACCTACACAGCAGTTCTGACCTGCAGGCATATGAGTAGGTCCTCTCAGCCTGAAGCCCATGTTCCCCCACCAGAATTCCTCATCCACACACAGTGGGCCCAACCAGTGGATACACAGGGAGGACCTCTCAGCCTGCAGCCCCCGAACCATCACTGGTATTCTGCCTCTGCCCAAAGCCCCAACTCAACAGTGGGTGCCTAGGTAGGACTTCTCAGCCTGTGCCCCTACCCCAACACAGAAACTCTGCACTAGCCCACAGCTTGTGACTGGTGGGAATGTAGGCAGGAACCCTAGGCCTGTGCCCTTGTGTCACTGGAACTTCTACCTGGCACAGAACCCAGCTCCAGCATTTACTGTGGAACCCTGTAGCAAAATTCCCTGCAGAGAAGGCTGGGGAGTGGTGGTTATCTCCAGCTAACCCAGGAGCTGAGCATCTTGCCAGAGGAGCACAGAGGGCTCTACTCCAAAAGCTGCAGCAGGAAGAAGCTGAGCACAGCAGACAGACCCAGCAAAGCACATCTAGACAAGATCAAAGTTGGTGGATCCAGACCCAAATCTCAGTAGGTGCAGACAGCATAACTTCACCAAAGTTCTGCACCAAAGATCAGAGATCATTGCTACAGAGAATGATAAAGACAAGAAGCAAAATACAATCTCAGGTCCAGAGCCCACACAAAACAAATATAGGAGACACTACCATAGAAGAAAATGGAAATCATGCAGCTGAAAACTCTGAATTAGTAGCATCTGGAATAAACATTCGAATGAAGAAACATATAGAGGAGCTCAGATAGGAGATAACCTCTGAATTAAAAAAAGAGATCTCTGAATTAATAGAGTCTGAAGTTGAAGAAAAGCACTGCAGAAAAGTATAGAGGGAATCA
>PVKN010043995.1:0-10153 GCA_004027915.1 Capromys pilorides
TTCACTGGTCCTCTTCAGGTAATAAATTCATAGAATTATACGGAAGTACATCTACTGAGATTTCTCAAAAGTGAAATCTTTGTCTTAGAGTAATGGGCGATTACTCCATTTGCATTTGGCCAACATGCTTTCCTTCAATTTCAGCACTTTTCTATGTGTACCCTTAAATGTTTGTTCATCTAAAACTCCCAAATGTCTCCAAAGCCAAGAGATAGCTTGCTGTGTCTAACACCACCTTGGAAAAATTGCTATTACGTGCAAATTTAAAAAATATAAAATGAGGAGACAAACATGCTACAGAACTGTTTCATCAAATAAGGAAACGGTATGTGTGGTATGTAAAATTTAGAAAAATGAAGCTGTATATCTTGAGGCCTATATACAATGGTATACTGTTTTGTTAGATAAATTCATGGAGCCACCTGCTATGGATCAGATATGAAGTGCCTCTCCTCCCAAGTCTCATGATTCAGAGGTAGGGTGTTTGGAAGGTAGCTAGATCACAGGGACACTATACTCAGTAGCAGATGAGTTCACCAGTGAGTTCTTAGCTAACTGTACTGTTTGGACATGGAGCCTAGTTGGAAGATGTGGGATAGAGAATCCCTGGAAAGCTCACAGCCAGACTTCATGTGTGACTCTCATCAGACCTTAGAAGATGAGAATGATGAGAACAATGTAGACAGCAAAGGCCAGGCTTGGGAGCTTTCAGCTAGGAATGAGGACTCTATCAGAAAGTCCATTAGAGGATATGTTTCATTCTGGTAAAGAATTTGTCTATATTTTATTCATATCCCAAGATTTTGCATGAGGCTGAAATCAGATCTGCTGGACTAGTTGATTTGATGTAGGAAATTCCAAGGCAGCCCAAAGCTTAGGCTATGGCATGGGTCCTGCTCACTGATTTTTGCCACATTTATAGTGATAATCAGGACTGAAAATCAGAGCCAAATAATAAGAAGCTTGTTGGAAAAAGAAACCCCTGTAATTTGGGCCCAGGAGAGTGTGGTTTCTAAATAATACAGCATTGCAAAGAAGCTCTTTTGTATCACAGTAATAGGAAAGATGGCCTGAGGGTTTTTCAGGAATCAGGAAGACCTCACACACACAACATAAGAAAAAAGGCACAAAAGTGGAAGTTTTTCTAAAGGGAAGAAAGACTCTGGCCCTCTTCTCCAGAATAGCTACAGAAGAATTGGTTCCTTGAGTCTCATTTCACTATATTCAGCCATGTCACTCAGAGACCACTGCAGATATAGTCCAGACTTCTGTGTAAATAGCCAGTAGACTTTGGCATCACCCATGTGTGGCTAGTTTTTAAGGTATGCAAATTGTAAGAGTTATGGGGCTGTGAAAGCTTGCACTCAGAGTTGAAAGAAAGACTTGGGAGACTAAGCAAGGTGCACCAGAAAGGGCAGTGCACACAACTGTGAGGGTGAGGTGAAGGTGTGGTGGAGACTTCACAAATTTTGAGATCCCAGAAATGTGGACTGTCTGCTAAGAAAACTTCTGGCACTGAATACAGTCAGAGAGGTCATGTGGGTTGCAACCAACAAGGGCATATGGGCAGGACTGTCCAAGGTCTTTTTTACAGGGGCACATTGCCAATAGTTTATCTTGAATTTCAAATGAACTTGAACTTTGGACTTGGAGTTTTCAGCAATGCTAGAAGACTCTGGCAACCTTTTTTTTTTTTAATGTATTTAGTACAGGATCTACAGGGTCTCACTACAAAGATCAGACTGCTAGTGATCCTTCCTGTTTTTCAGCCTCTCAAGTGCTGGGATTACAGGCACACACCATCACCACCAGTCTCAATCAACATCTTGGTATGCCCCAGGGGCTGGGCCAGCACAGCAGGCCAGGGATCAAACCCCTGACCCCTGCCCTGCCTATGCAGGTGCTTTGATCCACTGAGCTATCTGGCAGGCCTGACTATAGTAACTTTTATAGGTAGATTAACCACATTTTGTAAAATAGGGTAGACTTGAGTCTTGAGGGTCAGAGCCAGATGTTGTGGTTCAAATCCAAATCTTTCCCCCAAAGTCCCATGGTTTAGAGGTTGGATTTATGGAAGGTGACTGGACCATGGCAATACTATACTCAGCAGTGAGTGAGCCCACTGATGAGTTCCTAGCTCATTACACTGCTCTAAAGTCAGACCTGAGAAGGGATTTTGGGGAGGGAGCATTCTTGTCCCTGACTCCTCCTGTCTCTCTTCTTTCTGGCTGTAGCATGGAAACTTTCCTCTGCCTCACCCTTCTACAATGAGCTGGCTAACTGTGGACTGAACCCACTGAAACTGTGAACCAAAATAAAGCTCTCTTCCTGTAGCCACAGGTGCTGGGTATTTCTTCTCAGTGATGGGAAAGTGAAAAATACACCATCCAGAAAACTATTCCTCACAAACCACTTAATAACTATAAAAAATTATACCTCATCACCAAAAATACGTACACATGGGAATAGAGATTTCTAGGGATAAAACTGCAGTATGTCATATCAATGTATCTGCCACATAGTAGGCATGCCAAAGGATTTTTTGTATCCTGGAATCAGTTCTCCTCTTCCTTTTGAAAAGAAACTCCTGCATCTTAGATGGAACATGACACCTAGCAGCTAGACATGGCTGCATGAGCAAGGCCAGTTCTACTGGGTATGGAAGAAATTGTTTCAAGTTTGGAGTCACTGAAAAAAATAAAGTTATTTATCCTAGACTCTTTTCCTTTGTACGGCTCTTACAAAGACAAGGAGGCAAGCCATCTTCTACTTTATCCTGTTGGAAATATTTTCTTTATCTGGCATTCAAGCTATAATAGTCTTCTGTTTCCCCTCTCTCTTACTGCCTCTTCTCAATTTTATTTTCTGGTTGACTCAATCCATCCTTTTTTCTTTCCCTCACTAACAACTGCTTCTTTAATGACATCACCCAATGCCTTTGACATACCCTTAATTCTCAGGTGGATATGCCCAGGCTTAATTTTTTCCCTTGAATTTCAAATTTGTGCATTCAATTATCAGTACACTTTTTCACCTCTGGATGTAACTCAATTTGGACATGCCCAAAACCAAATTCCTCATCTCACTTCAAAATCCTCTTCTACCCGCTGGCTTCTCCATCTCAAGACCATTTCATCCTGCTCCTAGCCCAGACACTCCAGAGGCAATACAGTTCCTGCACAGTGGCATATCCAATCTACCAGGAAATTAACAACCACAATTAGATTTTGTTTTACCACTCTTAGTGCCACAAGGTTCAAGTATCATAGTCTCACATTTGGATTATACTAATAGGCAATCTTGCCCATTCTTCATTTAAATTTCTAAACAGTAAAACCAGAGAAATCCTTTCCTGCTTAAAATTCTCCATATGTCAAAGGTCTACAATCCCACACACAAATTAGATTTACACTTCTGTTGCCTAATCTCTTCTCCCTTCTTGGGCATACATCACCATACCCACAGATGTCAAGAAGAAGTTTGGCATATTGCCATCTCTGAGCATTTACATTCGCTGTTCTCAGAGATTTTTTCCACTACAAATGCACAAGATTCATTTTTTCTTTCCCTTATTCCAATGCCATCTTCTTAGTGAGGTTTCTCTCAAAAATCCCTACTCAAAAAGTATAATATTCTACAACACACACAACCAGGCATGCATGAAACCACCTGGGGTACTCCTTGCTTCTTTTCTCTGCTGTAGTTTCCATGTAATATTAATTTTTAGAACACTGCACCATTTATGCAATTATTTACAATACTGGCTGTCCTCCTACACTATAACAAAAGTTTCAAGAAGGTAAGAATTTTCATCTGTTTTGTTCTCCCTGAGCTATTATAATGCCAAATATACAGGTTCTCAATTACCATTTGCTGAATAAATGCATAAATGGCTCAGAAGATAAAACAGCACCTCAGTAGAAATAATTTGGGTCTGGTATAATTAGCATGCAGCCAAACCATCCAATCAGCATGGACTTCTTGTGATTTGCCTATTTTGTGATTATAAAAATGTCTACATATTTCAAGCCCTACATATTTCAAGTACATTGGCATGTACTGATGAAAAGATCAGTTTCTTCACCTCTAAAATACATTGGGAGTTTTTATCTGTTTATTTCTTCCTCTTCTTTTTTATTCTGGGGATCAAACCCCAGGCCTTGCAGATGCTAGAAAAGTGCTCTCCCAATGAACTGTATGCCCAGTCCTAAATTAAGTGCTTGAACTGATGATTTCCAAGATTCTTTTAAACTCTTAAGTTTCACATCATCATTGTTTACAAAGGTGGTAGGAGAAATAATACCCATGAATGTCATGAAGAAAAGCTACTCAGATAATCCAGATGGACATCTGGGGTCAGACAACATAATGATAAATTAATAAAATCTCACCATATTTAATGGAGTAAACAAAAAATGAACCAAATCTGAAGCGCTGGGGTTCTGGATGTGAGGTTTCAATTTGGCCTGAAACATGAAAAGAACAAACACGTAGTAAGTCAAGGACGCAAACTGAAAGAGGTGTCACGCAGACTTGAAGGAAGAGCGCCTTGCAGCTAGCTTCACTTTAGTGTGTTCGATAGCATGCAGAGAACAAGAGGTATGAGAAGCCAGCTCTTAAAACTCTCCAGTCAGTATATTTTTACTAAGATATACATGTTTTATAATTTGTTGATCTCATTAAGAGCCAGTCCAAACACACATTCAAAAATGTCAATAAGAACAACCTTATTTCTTCGTTTGTAAAACATCCTGGCTGATCTTTGATTTTTAAATTTATTTTATCTAATTATATATACATATATTTTTCACTTACCAGAAGGTTAAATGCGTGCTTAAACTTCTGCAAACAGTCAATAAACTCATCAGGAGGTGGAGGCTTTGCTCTCAGTGTTAAAACACCCTCTAATGAAATAAATAGGATAGGACCAAATGAGAAGCAAACTCTAAGGAAATGCATTGAATAAACAAACAAAATTATATTACTATCTGAAAACTTTGACAGTTACACCAGACTTATGACCTAGTTATTCTACTACATCTCATGGTGTGACTGCAACAAATTTAGAAGACTTAAAGTCTGAATGGATTCCTTCTCTCTTAGGCCTTACCAATAACACATTGAGTCCCTAAGTATATACTCTAATCTTTCTAAAGACCCACTGCTGTGTTTGCCATTGTGAAAACTCTAAGTCACAAATCCCTGCCCATAGGCTAGAAAAAGGACCTGAGTCAGATAGATAATAAAGATGTATCAATCACATGTTATAGGAAGAGACCACATCTGGTTGGGGGCATGGAGCATGGGAAAGTGTACACCTACAAGATGTTTCAAGGGAAAATAACTTTTAACATAGAATTATAGAAGTTTCCTCCAGGGCTACTTGAGGAAATCACCATGGTTGAATACAAGCAACACACGGAATAATGCAAGCAACAAATTACATGCATAAGAAACAACAGGGGGCTGCGGAGATAGCTCAGTAGAATAAGTGCTTGCCTAACAAGCAAGTTCAATCCCAGGTACAAAAAAGAAAGAAAGAAAGAAAGAAAGAAAGAAAGAAAGAAAGAAAGAAAGAAAGAAAGAAAGAAAGACAGACAGACAGACAGGAAGGAAGGAAAGAGAAAGAAAGAGGAAAGAGAGAGAGAGAAAGAAAGAAAGAGGAAAGAGAGAGAGAAAGAAAGAAAAGAAAGAAAGAGGAAAGAGAGAGAGAAAGAAAGAGGAAAGAGAGAAAGAGAGAGAGAAAGAAAGAAAGAAACAAAGAACGAACAAACCAGAGAAACATAGGGTGGGTCGGAGGATCAAGGAAAGTTTGTAGATGACCTTGACTCTCAGCATGAGGAGTTGGAGAAACAGAAAGCATGGTGGAACATGCTTTGTGTCAGAGCCATGAGGAGGCTGGCTTTAAGCTCTAAGGAGCTGGTTCTCATTGCATACGAGAGAGGATCACTCAAGACTGCTTAGAAAGTGTGTGTGAAGGGGAACAGTCATAGTCCAAACTGATACTAATGATGAAAATGAAAAGGGAAAATAGTTGGATGTGGGAAATATTAATGAGATAAATCAATGATGGCTATGAGTCTGAGAATGAAGGCAAAGAAGACTCTATGGTTCTGAATCTGGGTGACCACGACAAGGGTATTTCTTTATACAGAGCAGGGGAAGAGTAGTGGGTTGAGATACCATGAGGCAATGCCTTCATTTCAGTATGTGGAGTAAGCTATATCTAGTTGGGCTCAGCCAGAAGACAATGCTAAACTTCCACTATAAACATCCATGCTCTTAATTATATGCACCTGGAGGGACTGTAAATACTGAATGGCCATATACTTCAAATTCGTTATATGCAACTTTATAAATGAATATAGTGCTTAGAGTTTTGTCATACTAAATTTAAATCCTTAACATTCTAAAATATTTTCATTAGAAAACTCAATTTTTACTTAAAAAATAAGGCTTGATATGTATAATAAAATAAATCCACATGAGAGAACAGAGCTAGGACTTTCCTTGATCAACACTGATGTTCACTCTCTAACACAAACTATCGACAGATGGTCCACCACCTGAACTCAGGATCTCTGATCCAGGGTGTGTGACCCAGGATCTTGCTTCACTACAGCCAACTTGGAAGCAGAATGAGCTCTTCCCGGGGTGCATGGAGCTGTGGTGCTGTCCCCAGCCAGGTAACTGTGGATCTTGTTCCACAGTTCACAGAGACAGAAATTCTACCAAGTAAAATCACTATCGAGCACAACACCAGTCTTTAGAAGATTTTTAAAAAACAAACTTACCTCCCGGTCCTTTCCTTTTACCTTTCTTCATTTTCTTCCTTTTAGCAAGCTCAGAAAATGCTTCAGCAGCTTTTTGGAGTTTTGTGATAAAAAATTCAATGTCATCCAAAATATGGTTCAAAATTTGCTGGAATTAGAAATTGTAGAATAACATAAAAAAGGAGTAAAACTATTTTTGCCTCAATGCTAGCTAGTAAACAACAGAAATCTATGTAAAAAGAAAGAAAACCAGGAAGGAAAGTAGAGAAGGAGGAAAGCGAGGATAGAGGGGAAACTCCCCCCTAAGCAAAGCTTAAGTTTGATTGCTAATTCTAAGGGAAAAATTGAGCTAAACATACCTGTGGCTAAATTCTGACCTCTACACTTTCTTTAGCTTAATTTGCTCTGTTTTCAGTAGCATCAGGAAGGGATTCATAATACCTACTCAGATTATTATTTTTAATTACTCTAATATTCTCATACTGTTCTCACCACACATAATGTCCAATTATATGATGCGAAAATTAAATTCCACATTCAAATTCCTTTAATTATTTGCTTCCAAATAAGCTGAGAATTAACAATCTAAAACTTAATTATATGAACATCTTGGTATGGTTTTATCACAGGACATTGCCACTTTCCAAATAAACCACGAAGAAATAAAAAATACAGCCCTAACATATATAAAACAATAAACTTACATCTTTGTCCTTAAAATGCCATTTAACTTTTATTTTTCAAGCATTCTAAAGCGCAATCTTAATAGTCTCCCAGGAAGCCATATTAAAAAGATGCCTTAATTATAAGCTATGAACTATAGGAAAAGGATAATTGAGCTATTCTTTAAATCTAAAGTCTGTTGTACACTAGTTCATATGTTAATTCTTGCGAGACAGTGTAAGTCTGCCAAATAAATATTCGGAGAAAAGCAAGCACATTTAAGGACAAAAATAATTAAAAAGGCTTCATCAGGACTGGGGATGCGGGTCAGGGACAAAGCACCTGCCTGGCAAGTGTGAGGCCCTGAGTTCGATTCCTGGTACCAGAAAACAAACAAACAAAAAATTCTAAAGGCATAATCATCACTGGAAAGTAAAAAATAGTTTTCACAGAGCATCTCTATTTAACTTACCTTTATTACAGTTTACTATTTTTCCTCTTTAAATCAAAGTCAAGGACCCAAGCTGCTGCTGCACTTACCACGTCCCTGTCGATGCGGGCTGCCATCAGCTCAGGTGTTTCTTCCTGCTCGTGATACTGCCTCAGTTTCTCAACTGAAGGAAGAAGAATCATCAATCTCTCACTCTGCTGCTAAGGCAATACCAACCCACCAATCCAGATAAGTAAAGCATGAGAACCGACTGGAATCGAATGCCAGTGGCCTAAAGGAACACTTGCAGGCACAAATCAAAATGTTCCCATCATCCTTGGGATTCATTCTTGCCACCATCCACAGAAGTACATGGGTAGAGATGACACAGAGGGGCTTCTGACCCTTAGATCTTCTGTCGTCTCTGTTCTCTCCCTACCCTAATCGAGGACATGACACCCTACCTTAGGACCCTTGAGTTTCTATACAGGAAAGAACATAAGCCAGAACTTTAGCCTCAACTTCTCAAGAAGGAGTCAACTACATACTGGGTATGGTGGTACATGCCTGTAGTCACAGCACTCAAGAGGCTGAGTCAGGAGGATCACAAGTTTGAAGCCAGCCTGGGCTATTTAGAGAGTAAAATGTCAGTCTGAGCTTTATAATGAGATCTTGTCTTAAACCAACAAAATAAAAGAAGACCACAAACAACAAGAAAAAGGCCAACTAAATTCTAAGGCAACATGCTACTAATTTTTATGCATGTCTGCGACTGCAGTAAGCTTTGTAAATTCTGAAAACAGAGTGTTTCTTAAATTCTATTTGTAATTAAGCTTAAGTCCCACAATTTTAGGTTCATTAATTTTAATCCATAAACCTTAAATGAGAAACATATTCAGGATTTTGTAAATTCAAGAGCAAATGTCTCAAGAGCATTTCTAATGTTAAGGTAACTCAGTTGGCTACAGCATGGTGTTAATCAGATGTCATTATCACGAGCTCCTTCCTGATGTCAGTACCACCACTGAACATAAATATTTCACAGCAAATTAAACTTAAAATATGGGTGGAATAAGATCAATAGATCACAATTAATGGAACTATGACTCATAATACATCACTATGACTCATGAAGTTCAATACACATAACTGCAAAAAAAAAAAAAGTGCAAATTCTGTATTGCTCAGCCTCCTTTGTGTTTTCATTGCCCACAAATGGAACATTTGCCAAAAAAGAAAAAAGAAAGCACTGAGTCTTACCACAATTAGTGGTCAAAACTACTTAAAACTTCTATGTAGGAAATGTTGCCAGCTAGCCGCTGCTTTACATACAGTTAGCCCCCAGGTTGCTACAGTGTACTAGAGAAAGCAGGAAGCGGAAGGTGAAACAGGGCCACTACGAAGACCATGGAGAAGTTGCAGAGTATCGTCTGGGGGGCAAAGTGAGGGGGAGACACCTGAGTTCTAGGGCTTTGGCAGCACTGAGATGCCCCCACCTCCACTGTTCCACCATCATCATTTTTGCAAGTCAGAGCAGCTCTACCTTAGGAAATCCAAGGAGCTGGGAAGCCTGAATGGCCAAAGCCTTCGAAGAAATCACAATGACACTGCTTTGCGGGGCTTTTCAACTAAAACTGGGCTGTATCGGGACAGAACCTCATACACTAAGTGTCACTCTCTATGGCCCAGCAGTAAACCAGAAGATCTGAAGCTATTTCACCGTATTTAGAAGACATTACTGAGACTGTTTTAAACAAGATCCCATTAGAGTTAGAAACACCCTTGAGATAAATCTTTTCTTTGCTGTTAATAACATTAATTTTGACATGTCTTACAAATTTGTTCAGAATGTCTGAAATTTAAGATGTCATATCATCCCTTGACTTCAAGACTACTTTGACATCTCGCAAAACAAAATAAAACAAACAAAAAAGAAATAAAAAGAAACAGCAAAAAAGTAGACCAACGGGGCTGACAAGATAGCTCAGCAGTCTAAAGTACCTGCTTAGGCAAGCTTAGGCAAGTGCAGGGACATGGCTCGATCCCCAGCATGACATGCCATACCAGCCTAGCCCCAAGGGTGGGCTGAGAGAGCCACCAAAAAAAAAGAGAGAGAGAGAGAGACACTTTGCATCAAAATGATAACCAAAACACCTTAAGGATACAAAAAATAGAAAACATTATGAACTTCTACTACTTAGTCTTTTAAGCACCACTTTCTAATCCAAAGTACATGAATAGAAACTTGTACAATTCCTAAAAATAACCTGTTATAAAACTGAGAGAA
>PVKN010043996.1:0-10154 GCA_004027915.1 Capromys pilorides
CTCAACCTCATGATCCTCCTTCCTTAGCCTCCCAGAGTGCTGGGATTACAGACATGCATCACCATGGCTAACCTCATGGAATTTTTAATATGAATATTTTATCATGTACTTTATTCATTTTCAGGAAATATGTTTGTACATACTAATGTTAAATATACAGTAACTTTAAAAGCTTTTTCAAAGGAAGAAGGGTGAGGAGGGACAGGATGCATTTACAAAACACAGATGGTATATTAGTCAGCCTGGAGTTGCTGGGACAAAATACCAGACACACCCAACTTAAAGGAGGAAACTTTTGTTTTGCTTGTGGTTTCCAAAGTTTCGGTCAGTGGTGAGCTGGCTCCATTGCTTTTAAGCCTGTGCTGAGGCAGGGACATCACAGCAGAAGGACATGGCAGAGGAAAACTACATACCTCACAGCAAGCAGGAGGCTGTGAGAAGGAAAGAGCCACAGACAGACCACCCTCCCACCTCTCCCGCAGTGGTAGTGACTTACTTCCTCCAATGAGGCCTCACCTTCCAACAGCCCATTCAGGTAGGAACTCATCAATATGTTAATCCACTGATGAGGTTAGACCTGCATAATCTCATTGTCATATAAAAACCTCACTTCTGAACACATAAGGTTTTGGGGAAACATTTTGATCCAAGCCGTAACAACAGGGTTGTTTTGTTCTTACCATAACCCCTTCCTCATCCCCTAGCAGGTGGACCTTTTGTTGAGAACATCTAACTTCTGGACTCATGTTCCCTTGGAGAGGACAGTGTCATGTTTGGATACGACCGCGAGGCTTCCTCTCACAACTACCTCATCTTCCTATGATGCCTTTCAGTAACGTGCCTTTCGCTAGTTCTCCTTTCCCTCAATCCTGCTTCCAGGCACTGTACTAGTGGGAGGATCTTGCACAATACTCACCAGGCTAATCTCACAGATGGGCCAGGTGTGGCCTCTGCCCAAATGGGCCTCACACAGCAAGATCAGTACTGTGTGAACTTGACACAAGGTATCTTGTTGTGTATGAGAACTTGGTCTGCTTTCGTGTGGTTCTTTGGAATCATTACATCCATGCCTCTGACCACAGTAAGTTAGTTATAACTTTTATAAAACTTTCCAGAAAAATAACTACTTCCTTAAAGGAAGTTAATGATAGTCCCATGTCTTATGTGGTTTCTCCTGATGTCTTTTCATATTTAAGGCAGGGAAGTTATCTCTGGAAAAAATTTTCAGCTGCCTGACACTGTCTGGTTAGAGGCTAGACATCTTGGAATTCAATCCTAGCTCTTTGCTCCTGTGACATCTCTCTGTGTCCCTACTCTCTGGTTCTCTTCTTAAAGCAAATACTTTTCTTTTTTTTAATTTTAGGGAGAGGTCTACAGGATGTTCAGGTTCTCACTACTAGATTGGACTTGTAGAGATCTGCCTGTTTACAGTCTCCCAAGAGGTGGGATTATAGAAGCATGCCACCAGGGCTGGCACGGCAGGCCCGGGATCAATCATCCCCACCCCCTCAACCCCCACCCCCCTACCCCCACGCCTGCTTGTAGGCATTGAAGTCCGCTAAGCTATTTGCCCAGCCCTAAGGCAAATACTTTTTGATGTTCTTATAATCAAAAGCAAATTTCTATTGAATCCGTGGAACATCAGGAGGACACACCAGGTAGCCCAACTCCTCATTTTACTGACTGACAAAAGGATTTACCAAAGTCATACTTCTAAGATCAAAGTCAAGATTGTAATGGATAATTATTCTCCACTTTTGCTAAACCCCAAGCCATTGTGGGCTTGGTGGTTTTTTATGTAGCAATAAACAATTCCCTGCTTAGTTTAACATTGTTTACTCTACTTAGGTAATTCTCTTTAAAGAAAACAAAGTCCCTATGCTGTGATTTGTTTTGAGAGATTACAAGCTTTTATCTTAAACTGTTGTCTGTCAAAATTGAAGCTTTGAGAGCTGGTCAAACAGCTCAGCGGATTAAAGCACATGCAAGCATGCTCAGGGACTAGGGATTCAATCCCCAGGCCTGCCCAGATGGCCCTGCCCCCAGGGCACACTGAGACAGCAATTGAGACTGGCATGGTGGCATACACCTGGAATCCCAGCTCTTGGGAGGCTGTGAACAGATGGATCACTACGAGTTCCATCTGGTAATGAGACCCTGAACACCCTGTATATCCTTCCCTAAAAAAATACAAAAAAAAAAAAAAGATTTATAAAATTGAAGCTTTGAATAGCTGTAAACATACTTTATAGAATGAAAAATAATTGAGAAAAGTTTCTTAAAGATTAAAGTTTTCTAATTCTATAAGAAGCTTAGGATGAAGACAAAGGAATATTAGAATGTCTTTATTTTGATATGAGAATTATAACAAAATTTTACTTCTGAGAGAAAAACCATAGAGGCCCATTTTAGGGATTTGAGGAAGTTATAATTTATTAACAGTTAAAGTTCTTCTGACACATTGTACTTTATTCTTGTTGTTGTTGCTTTTTTAAAACAGGATCTTGCTATATACCCAGTTTGTCCTAGAAACAAAACAATAGAAACTCAGCATTGTCTGTCCCTTACGCCAGCAATCCCAACTCTAAATGGTGGATGATAATGATACAAGTTCAAATCTAGCCTTATCTCTCATAAGATCACTATCATACCAGTGTCACTTTAGGGTTCACCAAATAAACCAAGATCTTCTGGCACAAAGCAGCTACTTGGCATCCTCTCCGGGTCTCTCTCCTCTTGCCCAGCTCCTGACCAGTTCCTACTCAGCTGCCCCTGCTTAGCCTTTGGGGCTCTCTTAGAAATTACGTTCACCTCTCTCTCTCTCAGATTAATTCTGCTTTGGGAAGGATATGTGGTTTAGCAGCAATGTAATCAGTTTCCCTGCTAATCTGGCCTGGATTAGAGAGAAGGAGACCAAGACACTCATTACGGCTCTATCCTGACTCGCATTAAGGAATGAAGGGACAAAGACAAAGAAAGCAAGACCTGCTCCACGGCTGGGCCTGGTGGCACATGCCCGTAATCTCAACATTTCTGCAAAGCTAAGGCAAGAGGATTGCAAGCTGGAGCCCAGCCTGGGCAACTGAGTGACTGATCAAGATCCTGTCCCAAAATAGATGAAAAAAAGTCAGGTATGGTGGTACTTGCCTTTAATTCCAGCATTTAGGGGAGGCAGAGGCAAGGGGATTATCATGAGTTCAAGACCAGCCTGGGCTACATACTGAGATCCTGTCTCAAAAAACAAAACGAACAAACTGAACTACATAGTGAGACACTATCTCAGACAAAAAAAAAAAAAAGAAATCAATCTTACAATACTTCTCTCATTTACTCAAGGTTGAAGGCTATCTCCTAAAAACTCCCCCTAAAAAACATGTTACAAACATAGACAAGTCACATGATGTAATACTCCTAAAAATACTGTGCAATAGATACTATTATCCCATTTTATAAATGAGACAGAGGCTTAGAGATGTTTACTAACTTGTAATTTAGAAATGTTTACATATGCAGTACATAGCAGGAAGTCAGAATTGGGGCCAGCTCCAAAACTTGTGGCTTCTGGCCTAGTAATACACACATCATCTCTTTGGCCTTTCCCTCACATGACTGGCTGGTTTTCCTGCTCCTGTGTGTGGTTCATATGGCATTTGTCACCTCAGTGTTATTTGCTGTATTTTCATCATCATTAGTTAACACTTGCTGGAAACTTTTTTTTTTTGGCTTCAGACAGGGTCTTGTTATGCAGTTCAGGCTGGTCTTCAGCTCACTTTGTAGCCAAGGCTGGTCTTGAACTCCAAACAATCCTCCTGCCTCAGCCTCCTGAGTTCTGGGGTTAGAGGCATGCACCACCGCGCGTCCATTCCTTGTTGAAAACTTTCCTGGTACTAGATATTTTAATTTCCTACATGCAGTTTTTTTAATGTGCAATTTCTGTCTGCATATTCTTCCTTTAAATTTCCAGGAATATTGTATGTCCTTTTGAAAATATCACAAGCCCTAAGTAGGAGCTGAAAGTTATAGAGGACAAAAATAAAACATTTTGTTCAGTTATGCACCATCAAAAATCTAAACAATTGATGTCCTGCTTTCACACTTCAATGATCAAGATAAATCCTTTCAGCAAGAATAAAAATAAATCCAAAGCAACTTAATCTGTGGGTTTATTATGCCTCAGTGTTGAATTCCTGTGTTTTTAATTCTATTCTGACGTCTTTATACATTTTAAAATGCTAATTCTTCTAGTGGGAATGGAGAACTTTGCAGTCTAAACTTGAAAGCATGGATATTTATATCAGACAGCAAATATAAAGAATGTCAGGTGTGAGCTTTCTACTTGAGTTTTGACCGATACACTGACCAGCTATCTCACTTTAAAGATGTTAAGTAACTTCCCTGAGCATGTCACTTCTCCTATTGTAAGTGGGCTAATGAACTCTTAAAGAAATTTTTATTTTACAGATGCATACTTAATGAAATGATTTTTGATGGCCAGGTGTCTTAGTTACTTTTTACTTGTTGCTGGGACAAATACCGGACACTCAAAATGAAGCAAGGAAAGGTTCACTTCTCTCACAGTTTGTGGAGGTTTCAGTTCATACTCTGTTGGCTCCAAGGCAAACAATAGCAGTTCTCTGCAGCAGAAAACGATGAAGAATTAAAAAAAAGAAAACAATGAAGAGCAGAAGAGGAACAGCAGCTGTGGCATCCAGCAAGCCTCTCTCTTCCAAATTTTAAGGCCCCTCCAAAGTGGCATGGCTGAGAGGCGGGCAGGGCCAGCCGCACAAAGTCTTCCTCAACTCCCTCTTATACACTTTTTGTGCTGAGTCACTCTGGGGTGGCCCATCTGGTCCTAGTGTGGGACCAATCACATCCCAGGGCAGGCCCTCCACATCCTGCAGGATGGGGCCCACACACCCCAGAACTGGTGGCACAGATCCCGCCTAGCTTCCTAAAGTTGACACAATGTATCAACTACCACACCAGCACTGGCCTCAAAATAGGCCAAGTATAGGGGAAAGTGGATGAGTACATAGCTGAAATAAGATTACACATTGGGGGTGGGGATGTAGCTCAGTGGTAGAGCACCTGCCTAGCCTGCACAGGGTCATGGGTTTAGTCCTCATTACTGAAAAAACAAAGATTATGTGTTGGCAATTATTATTTTTTTTTAAAAGTTTTTTTTGTACCAGTGACAGGCACTGTGCCACTGAGCTGAGTACACAAGGATTTCATATACCCTTTTCTTCTCTTTTCTTTTTAAACAGGGTCTTTCTAGGTCGTTCAGGCTGGCCTTGGGCTCACCTGGTAGCTTAGGTTGGTCTCGAACTCGAAAGATCCTTCTGCTTCAGCCTCTCGAATTCTGGGATTACAGGTGTGCACTGTCACCGCTATTCTCTACTTTTCTGTTTGAAATTTTTCAAGTAAAAGAAGGGAAATCGTATCTTATAGACACTTTAGAAAATATATGGGGGGGAGAAAATATATGTGTAAATGCCTTAATCTGGAATAATAGCTACCATTTTTCAAGTATGTGAAAGATACGCTACAGGGTATTTTCTCACTTAACAATCACAAAAGGCTGCCAGGCATGGCAGTAATCCCACGCCTGTAATCCCAGCACCTGGGAGGCTGAGGCAGGGGGATTGGTATGAGTTCGAGATCAGCCTGGGCTACAAAAGTGAGCTCAAGGCCAGCCTGAACTGCATAGCGAGACCCTGTCTCAAAAAGACAACAAAAAAAAAGGCTGGGCATGGTGGCTAACACCTGTAATCCCAACACTTGGAGGCAAAGGCAGGAGGAATTGTGGCTAGTTCAAGGCCATCCTGGGCTACGTAGTGAGTTCAAGGCCATCCTGTATTACAAAGTGAGACCCTGATTCAATAAATAAAGAATATCTAAAGAATTGTATTAAAAAACTCAATTTAGAGCATCTCAAGAGACCTAGAAGGACTACTAATTGCTTTCTCTACTAATAATCTTATAACCCAGCTTGGAAAATCAGACCAAGTTGGAACTACTGGGCATATAGAAATCGCGTGCTGTGACCTTTCCGGCTGAACTCTGAACTCTCACCTACGTTTCCCTCCTCCCGCGGGTTTCTCGAAGGGGTGGGGGGGACACGCCTCCGCCCGCGCTGCGCAGTCGCACTGGCGCGCGGCATCCTGGGAGCTGTAGTCCCACCACCCTCGCCCGGCCCCGCTCGGTGGTCAGCTAGTGGGCGAAGCAGGTGGGCGGTGCCTGGTTGGGAGCTTTCTCGCGTACTTTACTCTTGTTACTTTTCGCTCCATTTCCTTCACTTTTGTGTGTGCGTTTGCTATATACATTTTAGTCCTCGCTGTTTCTCTATTTACTAGAATGTGCCCTGGAAGAATTGTTATTCTGCCTCGTTCCCGCATCCCTCCCCCACTGCAAAGTAGGAAGGAGAAGCAGAGAGAAGGAAAGGAACGGAGAGTACGCCAGACTGATAGACACTTGTCTATGTCAGCGCTTTGTAATCATCATGTTCAATGCTGTACACTATTCTTGTAATTTGGAATATCTAGCATTTTAGTTTTCTATTCAAATTGCAGCTGTTTCCGGGTTCTTTTGTTATTTACTGTATCAGCTGGTATTATTTTATATAGGTATTTAGTGTTGGAAATAATGACTATATGAATATTCATATAAGATAAGTTCCTACGGTAGAACAAAGCTCAAGTGTACCCCATAGATTATTTACCACTGTAGCTCCCCTACCTATGCTCTGTGTTCTTACATGTGCTAGGCCACTGAACAAGTGCCAGCCTTTTGGCTCTCTGAGCAGCACCATGGTGGTAGGCAAGAACAAGTGCCTTACCAAAGGCGGCAAAAAAGGAGCCAAGAAGAAAGTGGTTGACCCATTTTCTGAAAAAGACTGGTATGATGTGAAGGTGCCCGCTATGTTCAACATAAGAAATATTGGAAAAACACTCATCACCAGAATTCAAGGAACCAAAATTGCCTCTGATGGGCTCAAAGGTCGCGTGTTTGAAGTAAGCCTTGCTGATCTGCAGCATGATGAGGTTGCCTTTAGAAAATTCAAGCTAATTACTGGAGATGTTCAGGGCAAAAGCTGCCTGACTAACTTCCATGCCATGGACCTCACCCGTGACAAAATGTGTTCCATGGTCAAAAAATGGCAGACCATGATCGAAGCTTATGTTGATGTCAAGCGTACGGATGGTTATTCGCTTTGACTGTTTTGTGTTGACTCTACTAAAAGATGCAACAATCAGATTCGGAAGACCTCTTATGCTCAGCACCAACAGGTCCGTCAGATCCGGAAGAAGATGGTGGAAATCATGACCCGAGAGGTGCAGACAAATGATTTGAAGGAAGTGGTCAATAAACTGATTCCAGACAGCATTGGAAAAGACATTGAAAAGGCTTGCCAGTCTATCTACCCTCTTCATGATGTCTTTGTCAGAAAAGTAAAAATGTTGAAAAAGCCCAAGTTTGAATTGAGAAAACTGATGGAGCTTCGTGGGGAAGGTAGTAGCTCTGGAAAGGCTAGTGGGGATGATACTAGAGCTAAAGGTGAACGAGCTGATGGATATGAACCACCAGTCCAAGAGTCTGTTTAAGATCCAGATTTTTAATAGTGATAAATAAAAGTCCTATTTGTGATGGAAAAAACATTAAAAAAACAACTGCCAGTTGGTTTCTTGTTTTTCATCCACAATAATACCTACTTTGAAAATTTATCAAGAATTTTATCAAGGCACAAAGTTTTTCTATGACGTTAAAAATTTAATGTACAGTGTTAGGTGTCATATGAATGGAAAGACACCAAAAAAATTGTGCTTCACTAGCAATAGCAATGTTCTTGACTCTCTACCCTCCCCACCCCACCCCACCCCCGCAATTATATTGGTTTTATTTACTGGTTGTCCTACCTCACCCACTTTTTGTGTCCAACTAGTACATTGTTTCACTAAATCTTTTTTTCTGGAAAAATTTAACAGATTTTTATTTATAATTCTTATAAAGTTGAAGTGCTGAAACTTGTCACTGAAACATTTTTGTCTTACATAACGCTTTACATCCTGCATGAAGATAAAAATTCTAACACAAATGAAAATGGAAAAACTGCCAATACCTGATTTTTGTCCCCTGTTTTCCATTCACAGTCATGTACTTAGGTACCCTTTGACCAAATGGAAAACAACAACAACAAAAACCAAAAACCTAACATTGAAAACTACCAATAACAGGAAGAAGAGAAAAAAAAAATTTTGAAAATAAAATGTTTCCCACCATAGTGGACTCCTAAGCATGTTCTCCACATATGTGGCGTGCTAGCTGGCTATCTCTTGGCATAATTGTTACACGTTTGGAGTGGATGGCACACAAGTTGGTATCTTCAAACAGGCCAACCAGATAGACCTCACTTGTCTCCTGCAAGGCACCGATAGCTGCGCTCTGGAAGCACAGATCTGTTTTGAAGGGCTGAGCAATTTCTCGAACCAGACGCTGGAAATGAAGTTTGCGAATCAGATGAACTTCTGATAGCGTCTAATTTGACGGAGTGCCACAGTCCCAGGCTTGTAACGATGGGGTTTCTTCACCCCTCCAGTAGAGGGCGCACTCTGATGGACAGTTTTTGTTGCCAGTTGTTTCCTGGGCACTTTACCACCGGTGGAATTACCGGCGGTCTGCTTAGTACGAGCCATGGTACAGGGACCTCTTTACGTCCTTCTCTTTTGGCTGGAGGTCGGCGAGGGAGAGGCAACACTGGCATTAGAGAGCGACAGCAGCCCGTCGGCGGCTGCGAACACAATTTGAAATCTTTACTGTATTTAATGCAGAATTCTGTGTTTGTTTGTTTGTTTGGATTTTTGGGGTGGGGTGGGGACAGGGTTTCTCCATGCAGTTCAGGTTGGCCTTAAGCTTACTTTGTAGTCCAGGCTGGTCTCAAACTTGCAACAATTCTCCTACCTCAGTCTCCAGAGTGCTAGGATTACAGGAGTGTGCTACCATGCCCAGGCTATTTTAATATTTCTATGTAGACATTTCATTGGTTGACAATAGTTGAAATTACTTTGTGTCATAGATGATATCTTTTGCCACTTTGTACTTTTCAGCAGTACATTTTTTTTTTTTTTTAATGTGATGCACCCTGCAGGACTTTTCCTTTTGTTATTCTACACGTGAGCATTACAACTCAAAAAGTTATCCTGCCATTTGGTGCTCAGAGTGCTCAGGACAGGCTATTTCTGCAGATCTTATGACATCTGTCCCTAGTGTGATATATAAATATAATTAAAACAGGTTTCTGTTGGTCTATTCAAGTTTGCTATTAGCTGTGCATTAGCAGTATAAAAGCTAACATAGACTATACAGTCTTGCACCTCTGCATAATTGATTTAAAAATACGCATGACAGATAGCCATTGCAGTACATTGAGCTCCACAGAGACAGCACTGGGGTAAGTGAGAGCCAGACGGGCACTGGGGGATCTGTGCCTCGATGGGGAGAACAAGTAAGTATGGGCAAAGGAGATCCTAAGAAGCTGAGAGTCAAAATGTCATATGCATCAGTTGTGCAAACATGCCAAGAGGAGCACAGAAGAAGCACTCAGATGTTTCTCAGAGCTTTTATTTGTTTATTTTTTTGTTTTTTGTTTTTGGTACCAGGGATTGAACTCAGGACCTTGTGCTTGCCAGGCAAGTGCTTATTCTATTGAGCTATTTCCCGGCCCTCAGAGTTTTCTAAGAAGTGCTCAGAGAGATGGAAGATCATGTCTGCTAAAGAGAAAGGAAAATTTGAAGACATGGCAAAGGCGGACAAGCCTTGTTATAAAAGAGAAATAAAGATTTATATTCCTGTTAAAGGAGAAACAAAAAAAAGAAGCTTAAGGATCCCAAGGCGCCCAGGAGGACTCCTTAAGTCTTCTTGTTCTGTTCTGAGTATCGCCCAAAAATCAGAGGAGAACATCCTGGCCTCTCCATTGATGATGTCATAAAGAGACAAGGAGAAATTTGGAATAATACTGCAGCAGATGACAAGCAGCCATACGAAAAGAAGGCTGCTCAGCTGAAGGAAAAGTAAGAGAGTGACATCACTGCCTACCGGACTAAAGGAAAACCTGATGCAGCAAAAAAGAGTCATCAAGGCTAAAAACAGTAAGAAAA
>PVKN010043997.1:0-10150 GCA_004027915.1 Capromys pilorides
TCCCATCTCTACTTGGTAGCACCGTCTCGAGCCTCTTGAAGCCTTTTCTATCTTCCTGTCCTTGTCTTTAAAGGCTGGAATTATTTTAATTGAAAACTATTTTTTTATGCTGTTGTTTCTCAAAGATGCCACAGTTGTCCAGCACCGAAGAGCACTGAGTCTATGCGTAGCAGTAGGTTCTGGGGGAAAAATCTTAGGAATTAAAAACAAATCACTTTTATTAGCTTGGCTGTTAACACAACTAAATCCCAGCTTTTAAAAAGTGTTAACTGTTGCTCTTTGGTTCTGCCGTAAGAGAGCTGAGGTCATATTTGTGCTTTGGCGCAGCCACAGACATTTGCACAGGATAGCTCGTTCAGTCCTCTGGCGGACAGCACAGCCAGAATCACTACTCAAGGCCAGTAACAACCTTCTGTATCAATACGACAATGCTGTTTATCACGGGACTGATGAGAAAACCAGTCTTCTGGGCAAGGCACAGGCCAGTGGCCTGAACAGAAACCTCACGCCATGGAGTGTGCTCTGCCCTCCCCCAACTGCCACAGCAGCACATACCTCTTCATAATTTTTTGCTTCCACTCCGTGTTTCATGTCTAGGATCACGAGTTGGTCAGGTATCCGCCCTGTGCCTGAGAAAGAAATCAAAAGATTCATTGTGTAGAATATTTAAAATTCCGGGAAATCATCCGCCCACCCTTCCTTTCACTAACTCTGTCTTCTCCATAGAGGGAAACAGCCACAACTCCTCCCACTACTCAGCTGCAGAAAATTCCTGGCTCTGGCTAAAGTCATAAATATTCCAGACAAAGCCTCTATCTGTGTAGGATGCTCAAAGCAGGGAGAACATGCTGCTGCCAAATATCTGAGCAGGCAGGCAGGCAGGACGTAAGACACTGCAACCAACTACAGAGCAACAGAATAGAGGAAGAAACACGCAGGCCTGCTGGACAGGAAATAAAACTCCAAGGTCCCAACCATGTGAAGTGCAGTGGCATACAGATCAGCAGGGAACAGGTCCCTACTTAAGCTGAAATGCACATTTCCGTATCTGAAGGCAGGTCCATGTTCAACTGAGAGGCCATGCTCAATTAGGATTACTGGGTAGACACTAAACTTGGCTTTACTATCACAGATCTTAGTGTTACAAAAATATCACTTTCAACAAATATTCCACTTCAATTATTTTGATCAATGTAAGGCCTATTTCAAAGGTCAATAAAATGTTATAGAGCTATTCCCATAAAACTCTTACAAGTTAAAAAAGCTCAAGGAAATAATGTTATAGTGACAACATAATTCACAGGAATGCTTCTTAGAAAAACATGTCTATTTGGTTTTGTGTTCATTTTATTTCGTTTTGGGCTAGGTTTTTTTTTTTTTTTTTTTTTTTGGTAGCCGGTTCAGCCCACCCTGAGGACAGGGCTGGCATAGTGTGTGGTGCTGGGGACCCTACTGAGGTCCCTGTTCTCTGCCTAAGCTTGTCTAAGCAGGCGCTTTAGACCGCTGGGCTATCTCACTGGCCTGAGACAGTGTCTTACTATGTAGTTTTGGGTGGCCTTGAACTCACTGAGGCAGGAAAACTGTAAGTTCAAGGCCAGCCTACGTACCTTAGGGGTGATCCAATCTCTCAATCGATCAATCGATCCACCAGTCAATAAATGTACACAGCGCTTTTATACACAGAGGTACTGGAGACGTAGTGCAGCGTGGCACACTTGTTTAGCAAGCATGAGGCTCTAGGTTCAATTTCTAGCACATAATAAACCAAACTACTTCTACTCCTTGTTGAAAACTCACTAGAAAGTAGAACTGTGCTGGAGTCTTCTAAAATATAAACTTTATCTTCAAATAATCTGGTGATATCTACGACATAGATAAAGCTTTATAACAATTTTTTTGGTGGAACTGAAGATCAAGCCTAGGCTCTCCTAGCAGCTGGGCAAGTGTTCTACCACCGACACTTTTTTATGTTTTATTTAGAGACAAGGTCTATCAAATTGCCCTTTGGCAATTTGTCTTGATGTACTCTTGCGTCAGCCTCCCAAGTAGTTGGCATTACAGTTACATGCCTCCATGCCCAGCAAAAGCACTGTCAAATTTTAAGCCAAAATAACTGGTTCAGAAAATCCTAGCTATGGAGCAAAGAGGAGGGAAGAGATGAGCTGTGAACTGATTTCACAAAGGAGGGGACACTTGGTTCAAAGTAGGACTTGAACAATAAAACTTAGACAGAAGACAAAGCAGCAGCAAAAGCTTTACTATTAGAAGACAAGAGCTGGGCATATTGGTGCATGCCGTAAGCCTGACACTTGAGAGACTGAAGTAGGAGGCTGAGGCAGGAAGATCACCCTAAGTTTTCAAGGCCAACCTGGATATAGTGAGACCCTGCTTCAAAGGACCAAAACCCAAAACAATAGTGAAGAACTTCTGGATGGACTAGAAAGGTAAATTTCTTTCTCTTTTACTTTTCTTTTGTTTTTTCTTTTCTGAGACAGGGTCTCTCTACATAGTTTAGGCTGGTTTAACTCACTATGTAGACTAGGTTGGTCTGGAACTTGCTGTGATCATCTGGCCTTAGCCTCCCACTGAGATTGCGGGGTTTCCCACTGTCCCTGGCTAGAAAGGTTTGTTTATACTTATTTATTTATTTATTTATTTAGGTCTTTTTGAGACAGGGTCTTGCAAAGCACTTCACACTGGGCTTGAGCTCACTTTGTAGCCCAGGCTGCTCTCAAACTTGTAATGAGCCTCCTGCCTCAGCCTCCCAAGTGTTGGCATGTACCATCATGCCAAACAGAATAGTCAACTGTAAAGCAAAAGAATTAAGACTACATATGTAAGATTAGGAACAGACTAAAACTAACTCACAGATGCCTTCTGAACATTACGCAAGTCTCTGAAACAAAACCAAACCAAGGTAAGCCAAGCCAAGAATGGCACCTAGAACTATCTCCTCTAAACCCCAAGTGTAATCTACATTCTGACATTATCCAGAGATTAAATGCAAACTTTGGCTTTTCCTTCCTCATTTACAAAGTTGTGGAATCCGAGTGGTCCCCAGCCTACTTGATTCAAACAGTCAGTACTCCCTTCCTTACAACAGTTTTCTGGGCATCTCTGTTGGAACACACTACCAACACAAACCCAACTGAGACCACATAACCATAGACAGACCTCTGACTGGTCTGGGGCCAGACTACATAGGTAGCATATTTCCTTAACTCACTGATGTCAAAGGCTTGACAGGTCTCCTTTGTAAATAGACCCTTCCAGTAATGCTGTATCTCCTTCTGCATTTGCCTGGTAACTAGATAATTAAAAACAAACAAACAAACGAAGATTTGGGCGGGACGTGGTGGCACACATCTGTAATCCCAGCATTCAGGAGGCTGAGGTAGGAGAACTGTTGCAAATCTGAGACCAGCTTGGGCTACAAAGTGACCTCAAGGTCAACCTGAACTGCACAGCAAGACCCTGCCTCAAAAAAAGATTTAATTTTGTTAGAGTAGTCTCAGGTTAACAGCAAAATGGAAAGGTGGGTACAGGGTGTCCTAGTTCTTACCCCTATGCACGCACAGCCTCTGCTACAGTTAACATCTCCTACCAGAGTGGCACTGGGTTATAAATGATAAACACACACTGACCCGACATGACCCCTCAGCACCCACTGTGCACATCCAAGGGGGATGTTGTGGTAGATGCACAGTGGTCAGCACCCACCATTGTAATATCACAGACTATTTTCATTGTTCTAAAAATCCTCTGTGTTCTACTTGGTCAATCTCAATCTCTCTCTTTCTCCCTCCTATCCTTCCTCCCTACACCAGGAATCAAACTTGGGACCTTGTGCTTGCCAGACAGGCACTTATGCCACTGAGCTATCTCCCTGGCCCTTACTTGGTCACTGTTTTACTCTACCTGGATAATCCTTTAAAAGATGCTCCAAAGGCTACAAGGCATCAAGACTCCATAACAGAATAAACAAAAATCGAAATGAAATGAAATCAAGTGCAAACTATAGCACAGGACACTACAGAGCTAGAGAAGAGAGGCTTCATCTAGAGAAAACGTTTGAGCTACAGTGCTTACCTTTGCTCTCAAAACACACTTCAAACATGTCATAATCTTCAGTAGTAAAGGCAAACTTCCCCTTGGACGCATCCTCCTTCGAGTACAGAATATGGCCAGCAGAATCCGTGATCTACAATGAAAAAGGAAGTGAGAACTGGGAGCAAACAGCGCATGACATATAACCTGAATCCTAAAGGATCAACGTCATTTGGGGTAGAAGAGACAGCAAGTATGAGGACCTCAGGTAGAACGCACAGAAGCTAAGAAAACTGCCAGAATTTTTGGATGTTTTGGATCAATGCTAGTGAGAGTTAAAGAATGCTCTCACGCAGAACACAGCGCTGTTGAGTCTGCATTCTCCACCACAGAGCCATCAGCAGGCAGCCACAAGACAGAGACCTTAAAGTCAGCAGGAGCTAAACAATTTTCAAGGGAAAACTTAGTCCTGAACATTCATAAAGAACTTCTGATCATTGGCTATTTTTTCTAAATAATTAAGAGAAACAGCATACAAAAGGCCTCTTTGAAAACCTTAGTTACACACATATAGGAGGGGGAAAGTCTAGGAACTAGACAAATCCCAAAGTAGTGCGCTGTGCCGCTCCTTTCCTTAGAATAAGCAATTCACCCTCCCTGGTATTCACTTCCCTACTCTGCAGCCTTCAACAAGCACAGTGACAACTCTTAACAGCAAAGAGGAAGTTCAAAAAGCTATGCACTGCAGAAATAACAGACTTTCACCTTCCAAGCTGACGTGAAAATCTAAACTTGAATTTGATGCCTATGAATAAAAGCTGCAAACATACATTTTTTCAAAAACAAAAACCCAACCAAAGGGCCAATCAGATAGCTCAGTGGACTAAAGTGCCTGCTTAGCAGAGTGCAGCGGCCAGAGTTCAATCCCCAGCATGCCTTGCTGCCCCTGCCTCCAGGGTCAGTGATTGAGACTGGGCTTGGTGGTGCACACCTGTAATCCCACCTCTTGGGAGGCTCAACACAGGTGGATCACTATGAGTCTGATCTATATAATGAGACCCTGTAGACCCTGCACTAAATATAAAAGAAAAAAAAATTCTAGGGAAAACCCAATCCAAAGAAATGGGATTTCTCCACGGCAAACTTAGGTAAAACAGGTTTTTACATTTGCTCACTTCAGTTTAATTCTTCAGGTGGGGCACGCTGGCTCATGTCTACAGTCTCAGCACTCAGAAGGCTGAGGCAGGAAGATCACTGTGAGATTAAGGCCAGCCTGGGTTACATAGTGAGTTCAAGACTGGCTCGCACTGAATAGCAAGACCCTGTCTCAGCTGAATTCTTAAGGGAGAAAGTAAAAGTTACATATTGGTAGAAATACTTAAGTGCAAGAGAAACCGACTGAAGACAGCAGGGACAGGCATCACTTTAGTGCAGAACAATCACCATATGATACCATCATCTCCACTCTCAGGCAGGGAAGGAGACCGAGTCGCCAGCCTACGCCCCACAACTCAATTTGACAGGGTTTTCACGGTTTTGCACACATTTGTCTAACCGCCTATTCCCTAGAAAAACAGACTATGATCTTTTTATTTTCTCCTAAGGTATTAAAAATGTCCTTCAAAAATTGTTTTTAACTTAAGAAGCAGTCTTAGATCATAAAATGGCCTAAATCCAAGTCATATAACTCTTATTAAAGCATTGGTTAAAAAAAATTCTTCACGGAGTGCTTTTCAAAATGAGTTACAAAGTATAACATGATTTTTTGAAAAAAATTCGTAACAATCCACACCTCCAAAATATACTCAGGAGAAAAACTGTTCAAATTTCTTCTACCATGTAGTACTGTACTATAATCACCTTTGTTCTTTGACATCTACAAAATTGTTAGATTCATTCTAGGGCAAAGATAATTGTGTCATTAGAGGCTGAAGGCAAGGGACCCACCACTAGCCTTTTGTCAGTATGAAATTTACCTCCCAGAACTAGTTTGTGATAGTCCGTTATAACTTATATAGGCTGTGGGATGTTGTAACATATCCTAAGGTTTTTCTAAAATTAGTAGGTTTCTTATCTAGGTCATGTAACTTTTCAGTTATTTAGGAACAAAGTCATTATTAGTTTTTTTTTTTTTTTTTTTTTTTTTTTTTAATTTTTTTGGTACAGGGTCTCACTATGCAGCCTGGACTCACAGTGACCCTCCTGTTTTCAGCCTCCCCAGCACTGGGATTACAGGTGTGTGCCACTGAGCCTGGACTGGGTCACTGGCTCAGCATGCCCGGGGGCGTGCCTGGTGTAGCACTGTGGTGCTGGGAATAGAACCTGGTCCCTGCAATTGCCTAAGCAAGTGCTTAGTGCGCTGAGCTATCTTGCTGGCCCTGTCATCATTAGTCTTACAAAATTTTTTTTTAAAAAATCACATTCCCTTATCTCAGTACCATTACGCAAACCAGAGGGTAGCTAAAATTAAGGTGTAGGAAACTGGGACAAACTCAGTGACAAACTAGAGCTGGCAAACTCTAATATGCTGAAATGATGGTTTTTAATTTCTTTTAATTAAAATGTTCTGATCACAGACTACCTTGAAAGATCATCTGGCTTCTCAGGAATTGAGAGATTTCACTTTTTCTTCTTAAATTCTCCCAGAGGGTTACTTTGGTAACAGGCTGAAAAACTGCTGCTTTCACTAACATTGACAGCAAGCCCTAAAAGATTATTTTAACAATAAAAATACTTAGATCATAAAGTTCTCACTTGACCACAGGTAATATCAACCTATAAAATTTCCCCATCTGACATTAAGGAATGGAAAGTAATAAAAATTTGTTTCTAGGTTCCCTTTTGGAGGGAAAAAATCAAACCAAAGTTCACAGCTTAAAGGAATGGAGAAAAATGTTAGTTGCAATGCAGAGTAGCTTATGCCAAGAACGTGCCAACACTCACACTGAAATTGTCCAGCGAGAGAGAAGACAGGTTCCTGAGAAAGTAAACCACTTGGAACTAGGTTTTTCCTGGACCACTCTTACAAGCTCTTGAGCAGGTCCAGCTCCTGCAGCCTGCCCAATTCCTTTGCCAAACAGCCAATACTCTCTCTGCCCACTTCAAAGCAACCTTTAAGTAGCTAAGATCAATGAAGCAATCAGGAATAAAATGGAATGGCATTCACTTGGAGGAAGAAATAACTATGTTTCAAGAACTCCAAGAGAGCAAGTGATATCTGCACAATAAATCTGGCCTAAGTTTTCTGGAAGCCAAGATTAAAAGACTAACAACAAAAAACTTAGTTACACTTATTTGTTTTCTAATGAAAGAGCACAAATTTATCTTGAGGCCAATTTTCCTGGAACTAAATTTGAATGATTTATCAGGAAAGTCTTCATCATTTTCAACCACAATCTTTACTACAGATACAAAAACAGTTCAGTGGCTGGGCATGGTAATATAGGCCTGTAATCCAAGTACTGGGGAGGCTGGTCCCATTCCAGCCTGGGCTGTAAAGTAAACCCAAGGCCAGCCTGAACTACATAACAAGACCCTGTCACAAAAAGATGATAAATACACACACACACACACACACACACACACACAGAGTTCACATGGTGCTTTCAGTGATCCCTCTGAAAGGATGCCTGGTCTGACCCAGGCAGAGCTGGGGTCTGTGCAGTGACTGGGTTTTCTACCTCACCCGTTTGCACTGCTGTGCTCCTTCCATCCTAACTCATTTATGCCACTCACAGAATTTCAACTTTAAGAAGGTTGCAAGAAGAATGGAACTACTTTTGGCCACTTACTGCTACAACCGTGTGTGTGTGTGTGTGTGTGTGTGTGTGTGTGTGTGTGTGTGTAGGAAATAATGTCTTTATTATCTACCTGGATCTAGGATTCTAGTTTGATACTACTTTTATTTGCATTTAAACATCTCACTTGCCCCTTCATTCAGAAGATGCGCAGTCAAACATTTCCCACAACAACCATTTTTTTTTGGCGGGATCAGAGTTTGAACTCACGACCTTGCACTTGACAGGCAGGCACCTGTGCCATGGAGCTATCTCCCCAGCCCCTCTAGGCTTCTAAAACTGTTTTACAATAAAAGGGACCAGAGATCTTTGCAGAAATGGCAGATTTCTGCTAAGACTAAGGCAAGAAATATACAACATGAGCATAGAGCATCTTGTGTCAGAGTATTCAAAAACAAAAAATAAGGGGGGGGGCGCCTTTCGGATTAGCTCAGTGATTTAAGTGCCTGTGTGGGCAATCCCTGTCAGGCACAGAACCACTGGTTCGATCCCCAGACCCACCCTTAAGCCTTAAGGCAACCTGAGATAGAAACACTCTGATCAACAAAAGCAAATAGTAAAAGAATTATCCAAATTGTACAATAAATGCCCATGAGTTCATACTGGTATAAATGGTTGAACATACATAAGGAAAAGAAAACGCAAATCTGAGCTGGCTATAGTGAATGGCACATGCCTGTACTCCCAACACTTAGGAGGGAGGCTGAGGCAGGAGAACTGCCAAGAATTCAAGGTTAGCTTAAACTACATAGCAAAGGGCAGGGGATATATTCAGCAGCACAGCAACAGAAGGTAGGAGACAAGAGAGGCTCTCTGTCATAGCCGCCTAATTACATAAGACCCTGCTGCGAGAGAAAGATCTCATGCAGAGGACTCTCAATTTATATAAATGCTACACCTTCAATAAGGTGAAGCATATCCCCTACTCTGTACATCTCCCCACTTAAGTGTGGGCTGCACAAAGTGACTTCCTTCCAAAGAACACAGTATAAAAAGGACACAACAGTGGAGAAACCTGGCAAACACAATTTAGCCAGATAAAGTTCAACATATACAGTAATGAATCATGTTGATAAGATGTGATTAAAATATCTGACCTCTGTGGTCTTATTCTTGAAAACTACAACCTGCTTATGATGAGAAAACACTGGGCAAAAGACAGCCACCCTAGGGCCAAGCATGGATCGGGGTTCAGTCCCCAGCACCACATGCTATGCAGGCCCTGCCCCCAGGCACACTGAGCCAGCCACCAAGACTGGGCATGGTGGCCCCTGCCTGTAATACCAGCGCTGGGGAGGCTAAAATCAGGAGGATCACTATGAATCTGAGCTGCATAGTGGCACCCTTGAAGAGAGAGAAAGAGAGAGAGAGAGAACACAGCCACCAGGTCACCAGACACAAGGAAAATCTGAGAAACACACACACGCCCAGGGAAATATGACTAAATGTATCCAAGATGGAATTTTTAAACAAAAACAGACATTAGGTTAAAAAAAAAACCTACAGAAGTCCAAATCAAATATGAACTTTAATTACTAATAATGTATTGCCACTAACTGACACTATAGGGTACATAGTATACAATATTAACAACAGTGGATATTCAGCATGGGATATACGGAGACTATATCATCTTCATTGTTTTCTTAAATCATGAACTTTAAAAGTCAAGGCTGAGTGTGGTGGTACACATCTATAATTTTGGTACTAGGAAGGCTAAGGCACAGGATGACCATAATTTCAAGTTCAACTTGAACTACACTGCAAGGTCCTATCTCACAACAAGCAAGCAAGCAAACAAACAAACAAACAAAAAAACAAACCAAAGCAACCAACTGATAAACAAATATATAAACAAAGTAAAAGATGTTTATTTAAAAAAAACCTCTTGGGGGCCGGCGAGATGGTTCAGTGGTCTAAAGCGCCTGCTTAGGAGGGCTCAGGCAACTGCGGGGACTGCAGTTCGATCCCCGGCACCACATGCTGCGTCAGTGCCACCACCAGGGCAGGCTGAGCCAGCCACAAAATGAATAAATAAACAAACAAACACAACAAGCAAACAAATAAATAAACAAATAAAATTAAAAAAATAAAAATAAAAAAAATAAAAAACCCTCTTGGGACCAGGGTTCAATCCCCAGCACCACATGTAGCGCCGGCCCGCCCCCAGCAATGCTGAGCAGGTGACAGAGTCTGGGAGTGGTAGTGCATGCCTGTAATCCCAAGTGCTGGGGAGGCTGAAAACAGGAGGATCATGCTGCGCAGTGAGACCCTGCACAAAATATTAAAAAAAAAAAAAAAAAAAA
>PVKN010043998.1:0-10263 GCA_004027915.1 Capromys pilorides
AAATAGCAAGACCTCAAGACCTCAATGCCATCATGTCCAGGATGATTCACACCATATGTCCTAGAGACTACTGCCTCGTGGAGGGGGGGGACTTCTGACAGTACATGCTGTCAGTTTAACAGTTTGCTCCTCTCTTGGCCCTGCCCCTCAAGCCCCGCCCCAGTCCCTTGGCCTCGCCTCTTGAGCCACGTGCTTGACAGTCCCATGATTTACATGAGGTTTCAGGGGGACAACTAGATACAAACCATAACATTCTGCCTCTGGACCCCTAAAGTCTCAGGTATATCTCTTTCTGCAGAAGGCATTTTAGTTCATCTCTAAGAGTTGCCAAAGTCCCAATAGTTTCAGCATTGCTGAAAAGTGCAAGTCCCAAGTTTCCTCCAAGATCCAAGGCAAACTCAACTGTGAGCCCCTATACAAATGAAAAATTAAATACACTCAACATTCAAAGGCACAGGATAAACATTGCCATTCCAAAAGGTATACATAGGAGGATACAAACCACTGGGACCAAAACAAGTCCAAAATCCAGGGCAAACATTAAGTTGTATGGTTCCACGTGGAACATCCAAAGCAATCTGTGGTAAATTGTGAGCTCCATGAATCTCCATCCTTAGGGCACTTCTGAGGGTTGTAGCTCCCATGGCTTCTCGATTAGGCTGGCTTCGCTCCCTCTTTGCAGTTTTTCTTAGATGACATATGCTCCTGGCTTTTCCAAACTTCTGGGTTTTCCACATAGTAGGCTTCCCACTCACAGTTTTACACACTGTCCTCCCTGGGGCACACTGCCTGGCCTCCCAGGCCTTCTTCTGAAATTGAGGAGAAAGCCTTAACTTCAGAGTCTGTATTTTGCATGCACCTAAAACCAACACCACATAGATGATTCCAAGGTCTGCTGCCAGCTGGAGCAGTAGCCAGGCTTCCTTCTTTCTTAGGTGTAGGGGTCAAGTGCCTGGATTTCTGAAAACTCTGATCCTGATTCCGAGAAACAAATTCTCTACGCTGGTGTCATTTGTAATCTGGTGTGGCTGCTGCCTCCATTCTGGAATCTGGTATGGCTGCTGCCTCCATTCTTGAACCTGGTGTGGACATTGCCTCCATTTTGGAACCTGGTGTGGCTGCTGCCTCCACTCTGGAACATGGGGCTCTGCAGCTTTCCCCTGATTCTGAGGCTGCAAAGGGCAAGGACCTGCCACCTTCTGTGATGATCTCAGGACATCTTTTGTATTTTCCTGTTCCTCCTGGGCAGTGGAGATCTCAGCTCTATCTTTGTAGTCCACAGCCTTCCTGGTGCTTTCCTTTTGGCCAGACTCACAACATCTTAAATCCTTCTGCTGGGTTCTTTGCTCTTCATTCTCAACATGTATTTGACTAGGAGTCCCCAGCAATAACCGTGCCATTGCTCCAATATTTGACTGCATTGATATTTACTCTGAAAGACTAATTAGTCCTCCTTGTTTAATTTCAGTCTGAGGCAAAGTCTCTGGACACATACAAAATTCAGCCAAGCTTTCTGCCAATCCAAAACACAAATGATCTGGAGTCTAACAAGCAATGCAGTCTATCTTCCCAGCAGAAACTTCACCAGCCTGATCTTTATAGTCAGACTTCCTATCAGCCTTCTTGTCTGAGCTCTGACCAGAATTTACTCTACAGAAAGGCAGAAGCTCCTCCAGTTCTTCTCTTGCAAGCGACATCACCAAACCTTTCCTATCTCTTCCCATAAGTCTTTCCCAAAAGCTTGTCATCCACATAGTCAGGTTTAGCCACAGCAATGGCCTCGCTTCTCTAGTACCAAATTCTGTCTTAGTTACTATACTCTTGTTGCTGGGACAAATACCAAACACACAAGCTTAGAGGAGGAAAGGTTTATCTAGCTCACAGTTACTGGAGGTTTCATAATTTAAAGCAGCCTGAATTATATAGCAAGACCTCGAGACTACACCATGGTGTCCTGGATGATTTACTGCATACTTTCTAGAGACCGCCACCTCTGACAGGGGTGGGGGTAGGGACCTCTGGGTAGGGACCTCCAACAGTGTACAATGTCAGTTTAATGATTTGAGCTTCTCTTGGCTATGCTCCCAAGCCATGCCCTGGTCCTTTGGCCCCAATCCTCAAACCATGAGCTTGACAGCCCTATGATTTACATGAGGTTTTTGGGGGACAACTAGATACAAGCCATAGCATAGGCCAAATGCACATCCAAGTTTTTCAATATGTACTGTCCATCTTTCCTTCATATATATGTTAACAATTTAGAATTCTACAAGTGGTATCTTGGAGAACCCATTTGTTACTGAATACAGTTGTTCTTTTTGGTCTGTTGTGTGATGGTCTAAAACTATCTTATATCGTTTCAACTTTCAAGTTAGTGATCATTAATGATGTCAAAGTTCTTTTTTTTTTTTTTTAATTTTTTTTTTAGGGAAGGTTATCCAGGGTGTTCAGGGTCTCATTACTAGGTCATACTCATAGTGATCCACCTGTTTACAGCCTCCCAAGAGCTGGGATTACACAGGTATGCCACCACACCCAGTGTCAATTGCCATCTAAGTGCGCCCCAGGGGTGGGGTTGGCATGCTAGGCCTGGGGATTGAACCCCTGGCCCTTGTGCCTGCTTGCAGATGCTTTAATCCACTGAGCTATTTGAAAGTTCTTAGTAGTCACCTTCTTTGAAAATTATCTGTTAATGCACTTTGTAAAGATCTTCAATTTCATATCCTCATGCAGTAGCCTAGTGGCTGACACATGCTTAGTACTATAAACAAATATGGCTCATAAGAAGATCCCTTCTGGGGCCGGAGAGATGGTTCAGTGGTCTAAAGCGCCTGCGTAGGAAGGCTTAGGCAACTGCAGGGATTGCGGTTCGATCCCCGGCACCACATGCTGCGCCAGCGCCACCACCAGGGCAGGCTGAGCCAGCCACAAAATAAATAAATAAAGAAACAAACAAACACAACAAGCAAACAAATAAATAAATAAATAAAATTTAAAAAAAAAAAAAAGATCCCTTCTGTCAGAAGAGAGTAAGCTAGATGATAGGTAGGTAGATAAAAAGAGAGGCTTCTTAAAAAATGATTCTAAAGACTTATCTTACACAATTAATGCATTTCAAGTGTGCAGTTCAATGATTCTAGGAAAATATACCAAGTTAAGCATTGACCAACACAAATCAATTTTAGACATTTTTATCCCTCCAATAATGAATGTCCTTGAGGCCATTTACAGCTAATGTCCTCTGGCAGCCCTGGCTCTCTGTGAAGTTTTCTCTCAGGGTTCCATTTGAATGAAATGGGTGTCTTCTCCTACTTGGTCTCCTACATCCTTCCTGTTGTTCCAAGGTCATCATAAAGCAACTTGGCTTCATCATCAGAAAACCAAAGCTTTCCTCCAAAACTGGCAGTCTAACAGTGCATGATAGGAATCTGCTTTAGCAAACTGCCGTGGACAGAAAGGCTTATAAACAACAGAAATTTCTCTCACGTAGTTCTGGGGGCCAGGAAATTCAAGATCAAGGTGTCTGGTGAGGGCTCGTTTCTTGGCTCAGAGGCAGACAAATTCTTGCTGTGGTCTCACATGCCCTTTGTAGAAGAAGTGAGGAATCCCTCTGGATCACATCTTGTAAGGGCACCAGTTATATGATCTAATCATGCTCCAAAGCCCCTATCTTGTTTACTCTTCTCTCATTGCTGGGACAAATACCTGACACTCAGAATTAGGGAAGGAAAAGTTTATGTAGCTCACAGTTATTGGAGGTTTTGGTCCGTACTCAGCTGGTTCCAAGGCAGAGCAGCATGTGACAGAGAGAATCCATTCATGGCAGTATCACTGAGCAAAAGAGCAAAATGGAGGAGCAGCAGCAACACTGGCTACAGAGAGGAAGTCGGTCTTCCATAAGTTGCATTCCGTCTATCTGCCCCAGGCTGGGTGTAGCACTTGCACTCATAATCCCAGCAGCATTTACACCCATAATCCCAGCACTGGATCATGAATTAATCACAAATTCGAGAAGTCAGTCCCATGACTGCATGAAGCTTTGGGGGAACAACTAGACACAAACCATAACAGCCCCACTTTCAAATTTTATCATATTGGGGAATAAGTTCCAACATATAATTTTGAGGAGGACTCAAATACAATGTTAATACTATGACAACAACTCGTATTACTATATATTCACATCAGCTGTGTTTCATTTCTTATTTTCTCCATGTTGTTTTTTATCCCAGTCTCTTCTGTATTTTCTCTGAATCAAGCCCCTCCCATACCCTCTTCTCGCCATGCCAGACACAATTCCTTACCACAGCAGCTCTGCTGTGACTCACCCCTTAAGAATGAAGACTGTTCAGGGTGGAAAAACAGAAAACTCAAGGCATTCCACTCCCAGACTCAGGGCCCAACTCTTCAGCCCAGCCAGCCCTAGGGTTTCTCACATGTGCAGTAGTTCCCCTCGGCCTTGCATTGTAAGAGTCTACTATGAATATTTAAGGACAACTAAAGCCATACCATGTTCAAATTTTATTAAAGATTTAGGGCCTCCAAGTCCTAAAAAATATGTACAAGATGACAAAGAACTTAGTTCCATACCGATGCACCATTTTTCCTATGTTTTCTATGTTGGAAACTATGAGAATAAGAACACACATTTTCCTTTTCTTCTCCCATCCCCCATGCTGGCCAAATCCAACAGTTCACAATCAGCAGGTGGCCCTCAGGCCCACACAGTGAACCACTGAAAAGGTGGCCACCCTCTTTCCTGTCCTCAGAGGTGAAAATAAAGAAGGACTCCTATGACCCTGTATATCTCAGAAGGAACACAATGCTTCTCACACACAGTTCAGACATTGACAAAATGTCTATACTCTTTGGCTCCCCATACTTTCAAGTAGATCCAACTCCATCTTGAAATAATTTCCCCAGCTTGCCTCAAACCTCCCAGGGTCTGTTCCAAGGGTTTGGCTAGAGCCTACCCCACTTTGTGCCAAGCCTGGTTTAACTTATGTCAAAACAGCTTCCATCAAAGTAGTGGGCTTCTTTTCAGAGTTGCTTCCACTGTTTTGAAGTCAACAGAGGAAAGATACTAACAAAATCGAGTTGACTATTCCAATCAACATGTTCTGGCTAATATCATACTGTTTTCCTGAATCGCTCCTTTATAGTTGTTTTAGTTACTCTTCTCTTGTTGCTGGGACAAATACCTGACACTCAAAGTAGGGAAGGAAAGGTTTATTTATCTCACAGTTACTGGAGGTTTCAGTCCATATTCAGCTGGCTCCAAGGCAGAGAGTCACATGGTGGAAAACCTTTCATGGCAGAGGACAAAGAGCAAAGTTGCAAGGGAGAGGTAGCAGCAACTCAAGCAGCTCACTTCTCTGACTTCCTTACATTGAAATGCAAATCACCAGCCCCAGGGGAGGTGCAGCCCCCATTCCCACAATAATCAATTACAAATTCCAGAAGCCACCCCATGACTGCATAAGGCTTTGTCGGGGACACCTATACACAAACCATAACAATAGTAAACTGAGAATTTTTGAAAAACCGCATTGTCTTTTTTGCTTTCTTCTCTGGCAGGCATGGCTGGGCTGAATAGGACTGTGCAGACTGATCACTAAGCTTTGTGACTTTGCTCTCCCAGCAAAATGTCCTAGAGGAACTGGAGGGAAGGTTAGGTATTTCCCCTCATGTATATTTCTCTTTATGATTCTTGAGGACCATTCTTAGCTTAGATGACTTTGATTATGAGAAAGCCAAGTTGACAGCACCCTGGCCTAGTAAAACACATAAAACAAGTCCTCATGAGGTGGGAAGAACGACCTTTAAATCTTCATGTATCTGCCAGTCAGGTGTGAATGCACCATGGCAAAATAGCTGTGAGCCCTGGTTCTTACTGTAGTAATGTTCACACAAGAAAAATGAAAAGACACTTAGATTTATTAGGATCTAAAAAAATAATCAAGTGAAGCATTAAAGAAACCTTAAGTTATGGGATATGACAGCACAAACACTGAAAATGCACAGCTTACTTTTAATGGTGTCCTCATATTAGGAAATATAAAAACGAATCTGTTTCGTAATAGATGCAGGGGTGGGGGTGGTACCAACATTAAGCTGTATCTGCATGCTGTGCCCCATGGTAGGCATCTGCGCGCTCCGCCTTATTTCATCCTCAACTCTGCTGAGGTGAACATCGTGGTCCACTTCTCAGAGATGAGGAATTGCAGTTTACAGAGATTAACTTGCACAGGTCACCAAGCTTGTTAGGGTGGAGCTGGGGCTCAGCTCTTCATCCTTCCAAACAAGCCCTGCAGAGGACCTTGGAGCTCACAGAACAGTCCCTCCTGAAGTTCATCACACCAGGATTCCCTAAAGGGCTGCGACCTCTAAGGGCTTAAAGAGGCCCCTCCCCACATTACCATCATAATGAATTCTATTTTAGTGTGTGTCGACACCCCAAATATGCCTCACACCCACAAGAAAAGAGCCTGAAGGAAAACAAGCTATTTCAGGGCAGGGAGGAGGCAAAGAGGCTTCTCAGGGTGTGGGAGGAAGTGGCTAACTACTCCATTCAAGCTCTCAGCGATGAGCTGGCATGGGTCCCCAAGAATGCCAGAAAAATGAGGTGATACTTATTCAAATTAGTTCAGTTTGCCAAGAATCAGAAGGGAAGACCATTCTGGCCTCCCAGTCCCACTGAGGGCAACAAATGTGAGAGAAGACTGGCCCTTGCAAGGCCGGCCTCTTCTCTTGGAGACTCCTCTGCACCATCATCTGCTCCTGTCCCACACTTCTCAGCCAGCTCCACTTCAGCCTTTCAGCAGCAGAAGGGGTGCTTGAGGCCTCTCTTCCTCCAGGGAGCAGCGGCCCTTTCTGACTGCGCACTGCTCACCTGTGAGGAAGCACCTGAACGCCATGCTCTCTGTTCTTGGGGATTTTCTTGCCATCAGCAGTGAAGGGTCCAGAGAAAGCAGAAAAGGGAGGGACAGGCAAAGCCCTGGGGTACACAGCTGACAGAGACAAAGCACTCAGATCACCCTTTAGGTAAGGCCTTGCTGATAGCTGGTGGCCAGTGGAGTCAGCTCACACCCTCAGTTGTGAGCTTCCTCAGGGAAACGGCAGCTTAAGTCAGGGTCACATTCCTCTGGGGTGATCCTGGTCAGTGGTTGAGAGAAGAGGAGGCATGCAGCCTGGCCACTTCCCCTCAGTGCCAAACCATTCCCTAGAGTTCCCCGTTGGGCTGAGGGATCTCGGGTCTGCAGAACAGTGTGTTTCTCATCCCCCAGCCCTTTACAGGTGTCATCCAATAAACATTTTACACTCAGCTCCAATGCAGCATCTGCTCCCTGGAAATGCCAGTACGAGGGAAGGGAATAAGTTGAGGACAACAGGGAACTCTGAGAGAAGAGGTGATGGGAAAGAAGAGTGGCCAAAGGGGGCATAGATGGGACTCACCTGATACAGGCATGAAAGACACTGGCAGAGACATTTTAGAAAAGTCAAGTAAGATGAATGCATTCACAAAGATCTTCCTTAAATTTGTCAGCTAACAATAGGAAAAAGCCACACCAAGGGCTTATGATTGGGACTCTCTTGAATTAACACCCAAAAAGCTTTATGAAAATTCATCGGAGAGTCAGCTATTTGGAATACGATTACCCCTGGCGCAGGTCTCAGCATGGCCGCTTGGGCAAGGCACTCAATTTCTGAGACGAGGCCCTCAGCCGCATCTCCCGTGGGGTGGCTGGGAGGATTACCTGGGGGAATGGACTAACTTGGCCAGTTTACTGCTCTGCACACAAATGCTAAGAAATGTCAGTGTCTTTTCCTTTCAGAAATTGTCTAGGCAATGATGGGTCCACTGGTTCAAGCTTGTCTGCTGCCCCTGTCCTGGCTGGAATTCCCCCAGAAGGTGACCTCATACCGAGAAGGGATCAAGACTCACATTGTGGCCAGAATGGGGCAAAGGGAACCCTGTGAAGGCTGAGGAAAGGGATTTGGAAAAATGATGTTCACAGGGCTTGTGGGGAGTCAGAAATAGGTTCTAAACTAAAGCCCTAGAGAGGTAGTCGAGTGTGCTTTAGGGACAGAGCCCTTATTAGTCTGCGTCAAGGCGCACGACTGTTCCGGGGTGTGCTGAGGACAGTGTGTCCACCTGTGTTTGCTGAGGGACAGGGAGGACCAGGCCAGTGCAGACGATGGGCACAGTGTGCAGCTCACTGCATGCTCCCTGCCAGAGAGAGACGAGGCAGATGTCTCTCAAAATTCACAGCGATGGTGGCCCCTGTTTCAGTTCCATGTCCACCTGCCCGGGGCTGCCTCCCAGCTGCCAGAGGGACAGCTACCACCCTGGCCTCATATGAACTCAGGCTGGTCCTTGATGTCCCGGAACTGTGCCAGACTCGCTGTGGAGTCTGAGAGGTGGCTCATCTCAGCCAGGCTTCAGGATCAACAGAGCTCTGAATATTTTGCAAAACACCCCAGCAGCTCACACTGACATAGGCGATCACCCCAAAATAAATCAGGTGCAGCTGCCACCCCTCAGCCCACACACACCGTGAAAATGACTCGTCTTCCCTGTCCTCCACTGTGAGGATAGCCCTTGCCTCGGGTTCATCTGCCTCCTTCAAAAGAGCTTTTCCACTTTTTCTGAGACAAGAGTTTAAAAAAATCCTCAGTCTTCACGTTAGGTGTTTCAACATTCTGCAACGCCAGAGTAACACTGATGGTAAACAGTCAGATGTTTTTTAAGTGTTGCTAGCAGACTGCTACAGGCACACAACTGATTTCAGCTCCAGGACCCCTGTGCCTCTGGCTGGCCGTGCCAAGCTGCAAGCGGCTGAGGGGTTGTGAGTGGCAAGTGGGTTTAGAACATTAGAAACTGACTTCACCACCAAGCATGCTCAGCAGCAAACAGCAGGCAGTTGGTGTGCAGCAGCTTGGAATCCTCCTACTTCGAGCAAATGGAAAATATCCTAAAACAAGACACGGGCTGCCTGGAAAAGTGCTGAGAAGTTGATTCTTGAACTGCACACCAAGAAGAGTGTGAGGAGGAGAATCCTCAGGTAGGAAGAGAAACAAAAGCATCTGACCTGACTGGAGGACCTTCTAGAAGCTTGGAGTGGGGGCACGAGCTTTGCCTGGTGCCAAGGCTCCGTCAGACTGGGTGGGGGTTTCTCACACACTCGGGCGTCCCAGCTCCCACACTGCAGGCAAACTGCACTCTTTCTGCCCTCAGACTGGCACTCTTGCCAGGAGGGCAGCAGCCTTCAGGGCTCACGACACACGATTTTCCAAATACTTAAAGGGATGCAAGTTTGGGGTTAGACCCAGGTCATGACACTCAATGGTCTTCTGCTTGGTGTTCTTTGTTTTTGTTTTTGTTCGTTGTACTGGGAAATTGAACTCAGGGCCTTTGCCTAGCTAGGTCTCCAGCCCCGCCCCTTGTTTTTGGAGACAAGGTCTTGCTAAATAACTGTTACTCAGAATGGGCTTGAATTTGAATTTGTAGTCTCCCTCCCAAGATGCTGAGCAAGATTACAGTGCTTACCCCCATGCCCAGTCAACAATCTTTTTATGCTATTGTTAACAACTTACATTCCATTCTTTTCAGATTTCCTCCTAAAGAGACTCACTCTAGTCTTTTGAAATCATTCAAGATGAGATTTATAGCCAGATATCACTTAAGAACAAGGCCATGTTCTGAGAAACGTATCCCGGATGATTTCATCCTTCCGTGAACATCACAGTGAGCAGATGGTGTGAATCGATCACTCCACGTGGCCCCTGAATCTAATCCAGAGCCACAGTACACACGAGGTGCGAGATGCTGCCCCCACCACAGGGCTTCATGTTTCACAGCACAGTTATTCTTAGTAAGTAGGAAGATGTTTTAAAATAGTGACAGGAAGCACAGCATAGTAGATACATAAATCATTTACTGTAATTGCCTAGTATTGTGCAGCACTGTACATAATTATCTGTCTAGATAAAAACTATTTCTAAAGTTTGAGGACTCAAGCTGGGAGTGGTGGTGCATGTCCACAATCTCAGCAGCCAGGAGGCAGAAGCAGGAGGACTGCCCCACATTCAAGGTCAGCCTGCCTGCACAGCAGCTGCAAGGCCTGCCTTGACTCCGGAGTGAGTCCTTATCTCAAGAAAGGTTCAATGACTCAGTTTTACCAGGAAGGAGGGACAGTGGGGGATGGAAGGGAAGACAAAGTAAAAGAGCAACTGAGAGGAAGGATGGGTGAGTGACGGCCC
>PVKN010043999.1:0-10153 GCA_004027915.1 Capromys pilorides
TGTCCCAACAGTGAAATAAAGAAGATAGTTTTTTTTTTTCCAATATTGGGTCTATAGGGTCTCATTACACAGATCAAACTTATAGTGATTCTCCTGTTTTCAGCCTCCCAAGTGCTGGGATTACAGTCACACACCACCACACCCAGTCTCAATCCCTGTCTCAGTCCACCCCATGGGTGGGGCCAGCATGGCATGCCAGGGATCGAATCCTAGCCGCTGTGCTCTGCCTAGGCAAGTGCTTTAGTCCACTGAGGTATTTGGCTAGCCCTAAGAAAGGTAAACTTTTAAAATATGCAAATTAGTAAAAAAAATGGCTGGAAGCATGGTAATGAAGCAAGTAGAAGAGAGCTTAGTAAGCCATACTGTGGAAGGATAATAAGTGTAGTGAGCGTATTGTTCATGCAGAATGAAAGGCAGTAATGAGGAGTGTTGCTGCTCTAAATATATTAACACATTTCAGTAAAAAGTAAATTGACACATATTCGTGGTTATGAGATAACCAGAGGAAGAATGCTTTTGATTTGGACAACTTTGGTTAAAATATTGAAATAAAGCCTGGTGTGTTCTGCACATTCGTAATCCCAGCACTTGGAAAGTTGAGGCAGGAGAATTGCTGTGAGTTCCAGGCCAGCCTGGGCTACATAGAGTCTTTAAGACCAGCCAACTACACAGTCAAAACACTGCCCCCCACAAAATAAATGAATAAATAAGTAAACAAATAAAATTATGGGATAATTTTAAGTCCTTCAAAAAGAAAGTAATTTTTTTTTTCTTTTTGAGACATGGTCTTGCTGTGCAGTTCAGGCTGGCCTTGAGCTCACATTTGTGGCCCAGGCTAGTCCCGAACTTGCACTGATCCTCCTGCCTCAGCCTCCCAAGTGCTGGGATTATAGGCATGCACCACCACGCCCCGCTGAAAGTAAATAAAATTAAAGATTAAATTTATGCTCCATTTTATCTTAATTAGGTTAACTTAAGATTAAATGTTGCCTAGAGAAATGACAAAGAATGACAGGTATTTCCTAAAATATCTAAATATTACTAATGTATTGATTTAATGTCACTAGGAAGATATCAAAGTGATAGCATTTAATTTTTTTTAATAATGTAAGACTTTAGAGCAATGATAACAAATGAAGTTAAAAATCAGAAATACCTAGTGACAGCAGAAACGTCATTCACCTGGAGTCATCAAACATACAAAGGGACATCATGTCACACTGTCAATTTTGGAAGGGGATGAGGATGGGGAATGAAAGAGAAGGGAAATTTGGGCAAGACTCAGTGAGCTTCCAAAACCCGCTGGCACTAACTAAACGATTTCAGGGCCACTGGGCCGCACATACAGCATCTAAGTCACAAGACACAGGGCTCATGAGAATATCTGAGATATGCATCAAAGTGAAAAAAATTAAAATGCCAGCATTATTACATGAAAATTCTTTCAAAAACCATGTGGGAAAATTAAAGTGGAATGTTTGATCACTTTAGTAGATTCTATCTGATGAAGGATTTCCAAAAATAGGTGTGTCCAAGTATACCATAATTTTAAATTGCCTTCCTAAAGAGCCTTGCATTTAAAAGATGAATACAGCAATAGATTTATCTCACCATGCAGTAAAAAATATTTCTCAAAAGGTCAGTATTGATCACACTTTTATTTTAGTTATTTCTCTTTTTCTGTCAATTTCAAAAATCTCTCAGTAGCAGATGTACTCAGTTATATTGCCTATGGTTTAATTTAAGCAGTTTACCTTGTGAAGGGATGCACATTCTGATTCTAAGTATGTATAAATGCTTATTTATTGACTTAATTACACTGAGATACTGTCAGCTTCTCATTTGAGTGAGACACATCATCTGATCACAAGCATCACTACCTATTCCTGCTGTAGAAATATTTTCTGCACGTGAAAATGATAAAGAACAGGGAGATTTATGCACCAGTCAAATTAGTAAATGAAACTGAATCTTCTCTTAGCCTGACGCTTAGGCCTTTGGAGAACCAGAGAAGCCTATTTAAATCTTAGAGCCAGAGGAACTGGTTATCTAAACAACCAATTAGAATTCCAGAATTCTAAGGTTTATAAATTATATTTTGTAGACTAGTATTTCATAGCAATAGTCTTTTAATTTATATCCTAACTCCATAGTTAAGCAGAAATAAAAACAAAATTAATACGAAATTAATGCAGTTGTAAATAATGATGTAGAAACAACATAGCATTATACTCTACAAGTTCTTGGGTGCATATCAGGTGCATGTGGGTTTCTCACCACAGAAATTCGTCAGTATCTCAGTACACTAAGCTGTTAGTTGCTGGTTATCTCTATATTTTCCCACTGACTTTGAAAGGGAAAGTACACACCAATGTGATACCCATAATATTTGGGGAACTTTGTTGCTTTTAAGTTAACTGTCAGCTATTCAACTATCATGTGTATCATCTCAAATAAACAGTGTTTTTGTCCAGGATTTTCCCTCGGGCATCTGCGGTCCATAGGTGAGCTTCTCAGGCAGAAGTATTTTGGGTTTTTGCATACCAGCATGACAATTAAAGGAAGGAATTATCATCATAACTTTTGGTTCTTGAAGACAGGGCCACTGTGGCAGTAAGTGGTCCACGTGTTGTGTTTAGCAAAGGTCATATTTGGTCTGTTAGCGTGAATCCCCTTTCACCCACTGCTGTGACTCACCTGCCAGGCGAGAATGTTCAGAAAGAACAAGGCAGCTGACATCCAGCTCTAGTGCTGACACCTGCAACGCCCAGGGCACTTGTCCTCTTGTTCTTTGTGTAGGTGGACACATGGCTATTTGGAGATTTTTTTCTTTTCTCTCAGTGGCAGCAGGATGAATTCACTTCTAAGACTGGGGGAAGTCTGTGAAACAGTACACAAGTACAGATGGAATAGAACAAAGAGAGACATAAATAGCAAAATCTATAGTGAGTGGGATTAACATCTGTTTAGCGTGGGAGATAAGGGTTAAGATTAAAATCTAAGAATATAGTCTTAACGGCCTTGTTCTAGTTAGCAAGGCTCGGTACAGTCCTTCCCAAGGAAGGTGAAGCAATGTTTTCCACTCATGATGGTTTATATCTGGATGCACCTCCAAAGTGTCATGCACTCAGAGTGGGGCTTGTGGAAGGTAACTGAGTTATGGGGGCTGTACTGAGGAGTGTGATGTTAGCAGGGGAAAGGGGACTGCTTAGCAGTTCGGGAATGCTGAGCTGTGACCTGGAACGCTATCTCCCTCCCCACCTCTCCCTTCTTACTTCTCTCCTGCTTCATGCTTCAAGCACCATACAGTCCTGCCTTGCCAACCGCGGCCTATAAATGTGAACCAAAAATAAACCTCTCCTCCTTGATTCACTGGTGGCAGGTGTCGTGTGTCCACAAGACCCTAATATCCAACCACACTATTTCACGATTATGCAAGTCAACTTGTGGGCCTTTCTTGCTTGTGAATAAAATATCACATCTCTTCTGTATTGTACTGTGATCCAATGCAATGGCACTTAGCTCAGGGCTATTCTGCCAAAAGAGCCCAGAAGACTCAGCATCCTACAAATTCATATTTCATACAGTGGAGATTGCTGGGCTTTTGTAAGTGTAGATTCGAAGAAACTATTGGCAGGCTGGTTTTTAGCAAATGTGTTTTCCACTGTGACCTTTTGTTATTTTACTCTTCCTGTAGAGTCTGGGTGATGTGGACAGGGTGCTGCAGGGCTTTATGAACTCTGCTTACACCAACCTATGAAAAAAACTCATTCACTCTTAATGGACGAGGCATTTCAACCATGGATTAAAATCTTACACATGCTGATAGGTATTATATGAGTTTCTTTATTCTGAAAAGGTATACTTACTAAAGCATATTTTATAAAGATAACATTTAAATTTGAATAAATTAAGTCTGAATAACTAAAAATAACCTTCTAGAAGAATAAACTGCCTTTTTCATCTGTATGATTTTCGTCAGTGAGGGACTTGAAAAATAGGGTAGTTTAAAAGTCTTGTTGAGTTTCCCTGGAAAGGTTGTGGAGTGTATTACTCACATCTAATTATTCTTAGATTGCCATCTTCTTTTTCCTGTGAACCAGGCCCTGAGCTAAATTAGTGGAAAATGGAAGTAAATCTTTTCGTGATACCACGTAGCCACTGAGAAAGTGTCAAAAATAATTTGAGTACAAAGTTTGCTAAGTATTTTTCCTCTTGAATTGGGGTCATGAGAGAAGACTGGCTCTGTCTTTAAAGTCAAGGGTCCAACCTGAGAATGAGGAGCAATGAAGGCTTAAGTTACGGAGCCGGTAAGGCCAGAGTTACAGAAGATAGTGGTAGAAGGACCATTTGCAGACTTCAGCTCCTCTACAAGGAGGCAGCCTTATTGTCTTTATTGTCATTAGTCAACCCCAGTGCAGAGCCAGTGTCACTAGAAATGCAAAGTTTTCCTTAGAGAAAAAAATACCAATTGGAGGAGAAATAAGATTTGCCACTCGGGGGTGTCTTGCCACCAGAGCCAGGATGGGGCCCAGATTTGGTGATTTGGGCTAGATTTGGGGGCTTAGTAACCTGAAAGTTTTCCTTGTCTCTTATTATTTGAAAGCTACCTCTTTTGTGGTTCTTGATTAAAGCTAGCAGGCTTTCTTTGAGAAACTAGGTTTGGAGTTTGGAGAACTGGGTTTTTCTTTGGGGTTGGGGGTTGTTTTGTGTCCGTTGTGCCTATGGGTTGCTGGCTTTTCTAGCATCTAGTCCAACATATATGAGACAAAAAGAAAATTCTAAGGACCCACTACCATGCTATTCTCAGGGTTCCTAGCTCCCTACCCAGTCATTCCTTTTATCAATTTTCAGAGTCTTACCTTTATTTTATATGTGCTGTTCAGGTTTGTTGGTAGCTATGCTGTACTTGGCAGGAGGAATAGGGAGGGGTGGATCTATTTCATTTTAGTCTCTGTAGACTTTCTGTATCAATTAAACTGGAAACAATTGGAATGGAGAAACAAAGCATCATTTCAGATGTCTAGAGACAGAGAATAATACAGGACAGAAATCCTGCACTGGGTTGCTTTTAAAAGAAAATTTTATTGGGGTTTAATATTCATACAACAATGAATATTTTAAATTTAATGAAATGCATTCAGTTTAAAATTGCAATTTTAACAAATGGACATGAACCAATATCCATGTTCACTGAGATGGCTAGCATTTTCCTTATTCCCCTCACCTCATGCCTTCTGTGCGGCCCTGCTGATATGCCACCAATCCCTGTCCTAGGCAAGTGCCAATTTGATTTCTTTCATCATACCTTGTTTTTGCCTGCTCAAAATCTTTGTCTAAATGAAATTGTATAATATGCAGCTTTGTGTCTGGTTTCTTTCATTTAGCAAGAGAATCTTGAGATCTATCCATGTTGTGTGTGTTATTGTCTCTTCTTATCAGTGAACACTGTTCCACTGTGTGACTATATGAGAATCTGTCCATCCAACACTTGGATATTAGTGTTGTGTCCATATGAGGCTATCATAACTGTTCTGTGACCATTTGCATACAGGTCATTTTACATAGGTATATTTTCATTTCTGTGGGTTAAATATCTCAAAGTAGAATGGATGGTTCATGCAGTAAGTATATATTCAACTTCACAAGAAACAGCCCAACTGCCTTCCTAAGTGGCTGTCCCTCTCTGCACTCCCAATGACAAGCTTGGGAATTCAGGTTACTTCCTAGTCTTGGCCTGGATCCCTGGTTCCAGCACTACTGAGAATCACTCTGAAGTCACATGATTTCAGTGCTAGGCTCTACCAAAGGCTCTTCTTACTAACCTAGCCAATGCTCCGGTCATTGCAGGTCTTTCTATGTTCTTTCACTAAATAATTTGGTCAGGATAGTCTCTAAGGCTGTGCCTGCAACACCCCAAACCACTCTTGCCATTTGACTTTGAAATTCCAGAGTTTTAAATCTCATATATCTTTCTCAAGCCTATTCCTTCCTTTTTCTTTCTTTCTATTTTTTTTTTAATCATTAAGGATCTTTCCTTGAAGCAAAACTAACACTGTTAGGTGTCCTTCAGAAGCTTAGCCTGAAATAGATGAGATTACTTGGAGGAGTAAGGTTAGTGAGGTAACAGTGGGCCAGTCAGATGTCATATCCTGTGAAGAGGAAAAGGACCAGGATAATTATGTATCTCTCTCAGTCCTAATAGACTTTATAAGTTTGTAGACATTTCATGGGACCTATTGATATAAATACAAAAGCCATACCTTAGTTAGGTACCACTCAACTTCAATTAAAATTAATTTTACTACGATCTTTCTCTATATAATAGTCATTCAGGAATCTGAAATTTTATGTGGAAACTTCCCTGACCTGTCTACACCAGCTAGTATTTTGCCCCTTTTCTAGCTGCTGCCCACTCATTAGACCACTTACTAGGGATCCTAACTAACTGATACATCTTTCCTTTGACAGACAAGCCCAACCACATCATGGAAATCAGACCACACAGCATTACAGGGGACCTGGCCTCGGGGCTGGATGCATTTGGTCCTGTTTGGCTGTAGTTTTCTCATATTTATATTGATGGTGTTGGCATGTGACCTGTGCTCCTCTGGTCACATACTATGTTAAGATGTTCTATGAGATACAAAGAATTCTGGGATGATAAAATATGTTTCATATAGTTCACAACATCTCCCAGGAAGATAATGTTTTTACAGGGTGTGGCATGCAGAATTTGTGCTGAGTTTCTATGGAATATATAAGTGGGCGACAAAGAAAATTCACCCAGTGAATCACAAGATATCTGCCCAGTGTTACTCACTGTTAAACCTCAACTCCCACTAGAATAGTGTGGGACTAAGCAGGTGGGGTAGGCAGAACTCTAAGACAGTCCCTGGCATACATGCCCTATATGACTGCATTTACTTATGTGTCTCACGACATATGAATGAAGCTTGTATGGCAAAAGTGAAACAATTCTGTAAATGTAACTAAAAGTTCTAATCAATTAACTCTGAATTAATCAAAAAATATCCCAAGTGGGTGTCAGTTGATCAGATGAGCACTTTCAAAGAGCCTAAGAAGGTCTTTCTTGAAAAGTGGACATATTTGAAGTAATGACCCAGGGAAGGGGCCTCAATAGGCTGAGGGTGAGGGTGGCCTATGGGTGTTGAGAGTGGTCCCCAACTAAGGGTGAAGAAAATAACAAAGCAACTTCCAACCACATCCACAACTACAGCCATAATAAACTACCTTCTCCATTTGTGAGTTTAGAAAGTTTCTTTGTCATATTTCCAGAGGAAATATAGCTCACCCAAAACCTTGATTTCAGCTTAGTAAGATGTTGAACCCTTAAAAGCAACACAAAATATGAAATGACGCTCCACTTCTTTTCTGAAGGCCTGAAGTGTTCTATTAGTGTCAGCAGTGAGTATACAGCAATAAGAGGGGAGGTATTAAACTAAGGGATACAGTTCAAGCACATTCCTTCCCTAGCTCTGTTTCTTTCCACTGTTCATTCCAACTTGCAATAGTCATTTCTATCCATGCACACTCATTTTGCAATGCTGCATTAATCTGTTTTATGTTGTATAAGAAAATAAGTAGGACAGGGTGATTTAGAAGGTTTATTTAGCTCATAGATCTAGGAATACCAGGGCATGGCTCCAGCATAGCCCAGCTCTAGTGATGACTTCACAGTGGACAGTCTCATAGTAGTGTGTACCAAAAGGGAGAGGCAACACAGCCAGAGAGGCAACACAGTCAGATAGGCCAGTGAGGTTTATTGTTGTTGTTAACAACCCTCTCTGTAGAACTCAAACAGTCCCAGGCATACTACCACTACCTTAACCCTTTGATGGCACACCCCTATGACCTAACAACCTCCATCTAGCCCTCTCTCCCAAAGATTCCGCCTCTTCCCACATCATCACACTGGGGACCCAGCCATCAGCATAAGGACCCTTTGGGGGTAAGACAACATCAGAACCATAGCAAATACCTAAAAAGGAAATCAACTTGCCCTGCCAGTGCAAGTACTTCACAGGGATGCCAAGGAAAGTCTCTAAAGAGTGGAGATATTGTGGCTTAGGTTGGCCTAGACCCCAAGTAGTTTGGGGGAGTAAAATGCATCATCCTTTTAAACTGTAAGTTTCCCTCAGGGAACCTGGGTTGATTAAAAATATGTTGATTTAAAAATAGTCTATGTGATGACCTGGCATAGGATTGACCAGAATCACCTACACAGTCTTCCCTCAGTAGCATCTAAGAAGTAGTCTCGGGTTTCCCTGGGGATTTTCAAGTCCCTAGTGTAAAATGGTGTAGTGTCTGCATATAAGCTATATATCCTTTTCTCTATACTTTAAATCATCTCCAGGTTACTTATAATCCCAATGCCATATAAACTCTAAGCAAATAATTTTTATAGTGTATTATTCAGAGAATAAGAAAAACATCGATATATGTTTAACATAGACACAACAATTATCTCTGAAATATGATTTGTGGTTGGTTGAATCTATAGATAGAACCTGAGGATAAAGGCCCAGGTATATTTTATTAAACTGTTGAGTCATTCAAGTTTCTTAGAGATTTGGAGATAATAGGACATGACAGGGGCTAGAATTCTCATGCTCTTGAATCTTGTTTGACTCAGATTACTCTTGTTGACTTAGATGGCAGGAAAATAGCCTCTTGTCAGGTCGCCCTTCTTTATTATTCTTTTTTATTTATCAGCATTCCAGCAGATCCATCATGCACATGAAATGTATCTTTTCTTTCTGGCCCTAGTACCTAGCATCATGCCTGGCAAATCAACTGCAAGCAATCAATAAAACTGAATGAACTGTAAATATTTCAGGTATTGTGTGTACTATCAGGGCTAAACCAGCTAACCTGACTGCTCTGGAATCCAGGATCTCTCTCCTTGCCTTTGCCATGCTCTCTCTTATTTAGCTTAGTGGTTAAGAGCAACATAGAACCCATAGCAAACACCTAAAGAGGACCCTAGACATTTGTGTATAACAACTCCCAAGTTCAAATCCCAACCCAGGCACCTGTCATATAATTCACTATGCTCCTCGTCAAATCAGTTTATTCTTCTGTAAAATGAAGATATCTTACAAGGCTGATAAAATAAATGTGTGATGTGAGTTAATATTTGGAAATCATATATCACAGAAGCTGACATAAAGTGGAGAGCACTGATAAAAGTTTCCTTAACCTCACATTTTCAATGATGGCAAATGTGTTATCTAAAATAATTTACTGTGATCCTATAGGACTTTCATTAAGAAACTCTCATATCACTCCTACTTGAAGGAAAACACGACTAAACTAAGTTAACAGGAGGCCATCATTCTGGACTAAGCTCCACGCTGGGGCCAGCAGACTAGACCAAATCAGAATGGACTCACTCATGTCAGATGCCATGTAACCAAACTGAACTTTGAAACAGGCTGGTTTCCAAAGCAGGCAAGTTACAAAAGGCCAGTTCACCTGAGCCACCAAGACAGGGAAGTCTACCATTTTGAAAAGGAAAATAACTTTAAAAGGATCTTGTTACCCATGTCAGTTTGTTTAGCTCTTTTCTGCCAACAGCTGACCTCCTCTATTCAGCTTTGGAGAGCCTATTTTAATAGATGAGAGACTGGATATCTCACAAATCACTTATGCAGCCAATTTGATCTTTAAATTTGTTGTCATTCTGCCTTTTGACAGTATTATTTTCACGATTTCTGCGACAGATGGAATCAGCCTGGGGAAGTGGTGGCTAGCAAGGGAATTCCAGAGCTGGTACTATCCAAACTACACAAAGCTTAAACAGAGAAAGGGCAGATATGTGAAGTGGAGCGGCCAGAGGAGTTGAAATTTCATTTCTGAGTTGAAATGAATTGTGGTTGTTTTGTGAAAAATATTTCTTAGTCAAAATTTACCTGTAAGTCTTACCTGCTGATGAACAGGTTTTCCTGACCAAATATGTACAGATGTTTACATGGACTACCCTGGAATTTACCTAGTACATCTTGAATTATGCATCTTGGCAAGGAAGCACCGTAGCTATTTTGCAGTGCTTTGGAAGGACATTTCAAGAGGGTGTTACCGAACCCAGGTTTTTCTTTAGAGTGAATTATTTTATTTTGAAGAGTAAAAA
>PVKN010044000.1:0-10145 GCA_004027915.1 Capromys pilorides
CCTGCGTGCTGGCCACAGAGAAGGTCCTGTAGCTGGACAATCCGAAGCAGAGCATGGAACAGTACCAGTCAGAATCAGAGCTGGGTTTCAATCCAGCCTTTGTCAGCTACTGCGCGGCCTGGGTGAGCGCTCTGAGCCTGACCTTTGCCACCTTTTGGTGGGATGGAGGCGACTTGGTGCAGAGGGAAGGGGGCAAGCCGGGGCGCGAGAGCTGTGCCCAGCCCCCGGTCGGCTGGCCGACCCTCATCAGAAGCGGCCTCAGCCTTTGGGGCTCCCTGCAGCGCCCCTCCTCCCCGGCCTGGCACCCACCTGGGCACGAAGCTGCTCCTCCTTATGGGTGGTGAACACCGTGCGACAGTGCTCGGGGACGTCCATCCCGGCCACAAGCGTGGCCGTCCTCTGCTGCAGGGCCGCGCACTCATCCAGAGACAGGAACCCTTCCAGCACCAGGAACCCATCGTCCTGAAACTGCAGGCGCGAGGCTCAGGCCGCTCGCTGCCCTCTGCCCGGGGACGCGCCTTGTCACCCGCCTTGTCACACGTGCACAAGGTCTCACTATGTAGCCAGGCTGGCTGAATTCCGGTACCTCAGCCTCCTGGCTGCTGGACGCACAGGGCGCTCCACCATGCCCGTTCATCCCTCCTGTTTAACCCCTGCCCTAAACCTAAAGCTGCATAAGGGCAGAAGCAGGTGTCCTGTGCCTGCCACACGGTGTCCGGTGTCCTGACAGAAGCAATCTGTATTTTCTTTTTTTTTTTTTTGCAGGACCAGGGTTCAAACTCACTACCTTGCACTTGACAGTCAGACACTTGTGCCGTGGAGCTATCTCCCCAGCCCCCAGCAATCTGTATCTTGACCAGGGATATAGCTCAGCGGCTTAAGCACCTGCCTGGCAAGGGCAAGGTCCCAAATTCCATCCCTGGTACTGCAAAAAAAAAAAAAATTATTTTCAGGCTGGCCATCGGATTAAAGCGCCTGTTTAGGTAGACGGAGGGAGGGGCTGGAGGTGCTGTCTCTGGCCTGCTGTGCTGGCCCCGCCCCTGGGGCACACTGAGACTGAGATGGTGATTGAGACTGGGTGCCTGGGCATGGTGGCGCATGCCTCCTGTAACCCCAGCACTTGGGAGGCTGAAAATCAGGAAAGAGCACTAAAAGTCCAATCTGTGTAGTGAGACCCTGTCTACCCTGTACTAAATACCTAATATAAAACCAAATTTTTAAAAGGGGCTGGAGGGTCCAGGGAGATAGCTCCATGGCACAAGTGCCTGCCTGGCAAGTGCAAGGTCATGAGTTCAAATCCTTGTCCCACAAAAAAAAAAAAAAAAAAAAAAAAAAAAAAAAAAATCATTTGGGCTGGGGAGATAGCTCTGCGGCACAAGTGCCTGCCTGGCAAGGGCAAGGTCATGAGTTTGAACTCCGGTCCTGCAAAAAAATAAAAAAAATAAAAAAATAAAAGGGGCTGGGGAGATAGCTCTGTAGCACAAGCACAAGTGCCTGCCTGGCAAGTGTAAGGTCGTGACTCTGAACTAAGGTCCTGCAAAAAAAAATAAAATAAAATAAATAAAAATAAAAATAAAAAAAGCAATCTGTATTGGCTGCTTGGAACTTAGGAGACAGGGAAGGGCAAGTCGCCCCCAGCCCATTCTCCTTGGGCAGGAAATGCAACCCTGTTCCTATTCCAGCCATACTCACTGAGCACCCACTAGGTGTGAGGTGTGGTCATCAGGTTGGAGCTGAGGAGACCAGAGGCGGCACCCCCAGGCTCGTGCCAGGGCACTGGTTACAGGCTAGGGGGAGGGGGCTGGCAGCTTCGAGAGCAGATGGGGAGGAAACCGGTCTTAGGGCAGCAGCTAGGAGGTAGTGACAGGACACTGGCTGGTGGCGCACACCTGTCATCCTAGCACTGGAGAAGCCGAGGCAGGAGGATTGCCGTGAGTGTGATGCCAGCCTGGGCTACGGAGTGAGACTCTGTCTCAGAAATAAATAAATAAATAAATAATAAAAGAGGGAAAAAATAAAAAAAAACCCAGAAGTATAAAAAAAAAATAAGGGGCCGGCGAGATGGTTCAGTGGTCTAAAGCGCCTGCTTAGGAGGGCTCAGGGGACTGCGGAGACTGCAGTTCGATCCCCGGCACCACATGCTGCGCCAGCGCCACCACCAGGGCAGGCTCAGCCAGCCACAAAAAAATGAATAAATAAAAGAAACAAACACAACAAGCAAACAAACAAACAAACAAATAAATAAATAAATAAAATTAAAAAAAAATAAAAGAGAAAAAATAAAGGGGCCCACTGGATACTGGGAAGTGCAGAGATGAGGAAGCTCCCCAGAGACAGAGGGAACCGGATGTGTACAGCCACCGAGGATGGGAGGAACAAGAGGAACTGGGAAGGGACAAAGGCCAGGACAAGGGCAGAGGCAGGCGTATGGCAGAGGCAGGACTAGCAGTGGTCCTGGGGAGGCTGAGGCAGGAGGATTTCTGTGAGTTCCAGGCCAGCCTAGACTACCAGGTGAGACCCTGTCTCAAAAAAAAAAAAATCTTCCTGGCGCTGCCTGCGGAGGTGGCAGCTGTCTCCCACTTGGCATCATGGCGGCCCTCAGACCCCTCGTGAAGCCCAAGGTCATCAAAAAAGGACCAAGAAGTCCATCTGGCACCAATCAGACCGATATGTCAAAATTAAGTGGAAACCTAGAGGCGTCAGACAACAGGGTGCAGAGCAGCGTCGAGGGCCAGACCTTGATGCCAGCGCAGGCTACGGGAGTAGCAGGAAGACCACGCGCACGCTGCCCGGCGACTCCCGGAGTCCCTGGTGCGCAGCGTCAAGGAGCTGGAGGTGCTGCTGATGTGCAACCCGTCTTACTGCAGAGATGGCTCACAGCATCTCCGAGAACCGCAAGGCCACTGTGGGAAGGGCAGCCCAGGCAGCCATTCGAGTCAGCAACCCCAGTGCCGGGCTGCATGGGGAGGGAGACGAGTAGCAGGCCTGTGTGCATGACCACAAAAACTAAAGAAAAACAAGCAAACAAACAAACAAACCCTAGGGCTGGAGCAGGGAGCTCAGCGGCAAAAATGCCTGCCTGACAAATGCAAGGTCCGGAGTTCAATGCCTGGTACCACTAAAAAAAAAATTATCATTTAAAAATAAAAAAATAAAGATGGACATTGGCTCCTTGGGAACTGAGCTATATACATCATGCACACTGCATAACCTTGATCTAGTAAACACTCCAGTAGGACTGTGCATGCGATGTGTGTGTGTGTGCATGTGTGTGTGCGTGTGTGTGTGTGTGTACTGGGCAACATCCCAAACCTTTTTTTTTTTTTTAATTTAATCTCCAAACACAATCTCGCTAAATTGCCTAAACCTGAGCTCAAACTTGCTATTTTCCTGGCTCAGCCTCCCAAAACACGGAGAGGATTTAAGATTAGGGAGGGCTGGAGGCATAGCTCAGGGGCACAGCATTCCTGGTACCAAAAATAAATAAATAAATGAAAGAAAGATGAGGAGCAGCCCATGTGGTGGCGCAAGCCTATAATCCCGGTTGCACAAAAGCATCAGGCAGGAGCACGGCAAGCCTGAGCCCAACCTAGGTAACTCCAAAAGATCCTGTCCCCAGACAGGATCCCAGTATTGGAGAAAAACAAGTAAGGAAATAGAGGTTTGAGGGCGCAGGGTGGTGGCTGAGCACTGGCCTAGCACACACAGGGACTGGGCTCAATGTCCAGCACTGCAAAGAAAGGGGAAAAATTAAAAATAAAAAGCTAAGACAGTGGAGGAGCTGAGGTGCCTCCATCGGCGTATTTGGGGGATTTGTTTGATGAAGTGTGTTTTCTCTGGAACACACAGGGTTGCTGACACCAGGCTGAGCCTGTGACCCGGCCTGGTGCAGGAACACGCACCCAACATGTGTGCACTGCAAAGCCGAACAACACAACCGCGGAAGCCACAGAGATAATCTAGAGTGAGAGGGGGAAATGCTGGCTGTGCGTGAACACAGGCAGAAACGGCGAGGTGTGTGTTGAGCGCTGGGGGCTCACAGACAACCTCCATATGCTAATCACTCCTCCCAGGTACCACCCCACAGGTCCCTACCTTCTGGAGCTGCGAGGGGCTCAGGCAGGCCATGGGGACTTTGGGCAGTGGCAGGCCGTAGCAGAGAAAGTTCTGGAGGGGAGGGGAGGGGCCTGAACCCGGAAGTCTTAGACACACTTAACCCTCCTGCGCCTGGCAGGGACCTGGCAGGACTTCATCCCCAAGTTCACCCCCCCTCGGGTCTAGCCCTATCTGTGCCCCTGGGTGAGGGCCAGGCCTCTGCCCTGCTGTCCCCAGCCAATCCAGGATTAGCTCTCTCCGGTCTCCTTCACGGTATTTAATGACTTCCTTCGGGTTTCTCTCTAGAAACCACTCCTGGCTGGCAGCTTACCGGACGCTCAGAAATTATGTTCTAGGGGTACCCGCAAAGACAGTGGTCTCAGTCCAGGGGCCACCACCACTTGTGACTCTGGCAGATGTCTTTCTCTGGGCCTCAGGAGAAGAAAGCAAGGCTTATGAAGTCCCTAAAACAGAGGGTGTCCACGTCCAGGCGTTGCAAAGGGACCAGGGATGGTGGTCATGGGGCCTGGCCCTGCGTGGTGAAACGCCCCGGGGTCTCCTGGGGCCTGCCTAAAAGCCTTGGGCCCTGGGAGGACAGGCACACAGGCAGTGGGCAGAGGGCTGTCTGGAGAGCACAGCAGGGCACGTGGGGCCTGGGGCCTGGGATGGAAGGAGCGGGCTCCGTGCTGCCCTCAAGCCCAAGATGCTCAGCTTTGCCCTCAGTCAGGCAAGCAGGCCCGTCGGAAATGCTGCCAGCTGTGCGGTTCTGCAAAACCAGCCGCTAGCTTCCCAGAAATGACACTGAACAGCAAAGGGACAGAGTGTCTCGGAGCAAGCACGGGACACTGCGCAGCAATCAAAAGCCTTGGCCCCAGGTCAAGTCTTGTTTACTGGGCCACTGCGCTGGGAACTGGGCTTTGTCCTGGCTTGAGGTGGGGGAGGGTGAGCCCCCTGGCTCTGGAAGAGGGGACCGTGACAGTCACAAGGCAGGCCGCGTTCCCAGCGGTCTTGTCCTTCATTGTAGCCACCAGCAAATACTGAGGCCCCGTGGCGGACAGGGCCAGGGCCAGGGCCAGTGCCGCTGCCGCCCCCGTGTTGGGCCAGAGGAGCCCCATCAAGGCTGGGGCGCGGCTCTGGAGGTGGCTGGGCTTAAGGTCCAGCCCTTACTTCCCCAAGTGCAACCTGGGGTGACTCTAGGACCACAGTGAGCTGTCAACGAGGGGAAGACACGAAGGTCCGCACGGGGCACTGGCCCAGGACTCGCTCCAGCCAGGCCGACCCCCGTTCTTTTCCTCTGTCTGGCTTTGGGAAGAGTGGGCGGTGTTTCCGCGGCTTGTTTTCTCCAGAAACTAACCAGTTCCAGACCACGCTCTCCCATAGGGGCCCAAGGCTGGAATAGGGTGGCAGGGGCTTAAGGGGTGCTGGGAGGGGAGGAAGGGGACTAGAACAGACTGTAGGGGCAGTGAAAAGGGGGTACATAGGGGCGGCTCACGGCCCAGCTGGTCGACCTCCTCAAATCCCCTGCAGAGGGAGGGGGATGGGTGGGACTCGGCGGTCTCTCTTGCTGACGCAGCCTTTGCTGCAGGACCTCTGCACCAGCCCAGCACCAGCTCCTTGGCGTCACCCTGTGTAGTATGCTGGGTGTGGGGCCTCCCCTAAAACTGCACCACCCTCCCTCCCTGCTGTGTTTGCGTGAGCACCCCAGAAGCGCATCTGCTGGACCTTAATTCCTTGAGGCAGGAGCATGGGACTGAGGGTCAGGCAGGAGGTACTCAGCTCCTTGTTCCCCACTGGGCCCCACCTTTCCCATGGGGAGCCTGTTAGCTACAGGGGTCACCTATGCTCACAGCGACCGCTGTGCCCCTTGTCAGTGCACCCTGCGCCTGGACCTCGCAGCCTCTGGCAGCATGAGACCAAGGTGGCTTTCTTCTGCCCCCCACCGAGTCTTAGGTGACCCCCAGCACCATCCTGGCAGCTGCCCTTCCCACAGAGGAGGGCCTGAAGCCGAGTCAGACACATGGTGGAAGTGGGGTCTGAGAGAGCGCTGCCCACCTCTAAGCCTCTGCCCGCCACCTCGGTGCCTGCAGCGCACCCCAGAGGGGCTAGAAGCCAACTGGGTCTCCCCACCCCACCTCTAGAACTGTGGCCCCAGATAACACGGAAGGGAAGGGGGACACCCAGCTTCCCAAGTGACTCAGCGGGAACAAGGACCCTGGGCTGCCAGCTCCCATTCCGGGGCCTCTCCTGCCCGTGTCCAAGCTCACCGGCCCAGGGGCAGCAGAGGATGTGCTGGCCGTGAGGTCCCCAGCAGCGTCCACCTCACACTCGGGGCCTGCCTGAAAGGCTCCAGGTTCCACAGGCCCCAGCCAAGCAGAGCCCCGGCTATGAGGCCTGAAGAGGAGGAGCCAGAGCCCAGCAGGCCTCGCACAAGGAGGGAAGGGGCTCCTCCCCACCTGCCGATGGACTGAGGGACGCAGAAACCTCTGAAGGCGACTTTGTGTTACAGGTTTATTTGATATCTGATCCAAGTCTGTGTAACGGATTGATTGCTTCATGGCCGGCAGAGGCTAGTGTGCATAATTTCTGAAGATTACATCCAACGACACCACGCAGGAAACACAAATGGACAGACAAACGGACATGACTGTTAAGACGAGACGCTAAAACGTGCCCTAGTGTCCATGTGATTGACCTAAGGCGGGGACCCTCCTAAAGTGGGGACCCGAGTGATGATCTAAAGTGGGTGGTTTCCCACCACCAGGTGCCCGGGATGGACACGAGCTGGGAACCACTGCCAGGGGCCTGCATGGCCTCCCAGCAGTGACTGCCCTGTGCCTGGCCCGCCCTGGAATGTCCGCTCTTCAGGAAGGATCAGCAGTGACAGGGCCGGCGTGAGCAGCAGAGGTGGGCGGGCGGTGGCACCGAGCACACGCGTGACACCTGAGGTGGGCAAACAAGGGTCCCGGGGCGCTGGCCCCCGCGGCTCACTAACACTGGCGTGGAGGGTTGGGTGGGTGTGGGGAGGGGAGCAGGACGGAGCACCATCATCCGGGGATCAGCCGGCCGAGCCTCTTCCCTTCTTGGCAGCTCCGGAACATTCCCTTTGGCCAACAGCCACGGAAAGGAGCCCCTGCCAAGATCCGCGGAGGAGAAAGAAAACAAGACACCAAAAAAACAAACAAAAATAAAATCCCCACCCCAGGAGAAGAGTGGAAAAACAGAACTCCTGGACCAAGGTCACATCAGATTCGGAAGCCGTCCTGCGCCTGCACCCCAGGGAAAGGAAACAGAATTCAATGTCTCCCTTTTGCCCAAGGGAAACTGCCACCCCACCCCGAGACTCCAACTCACTGGCCTTTAGTGTTTTGTTGTTTTTTTTTCTTCCTTTTTAATACCCAAACCATTACTTTTCAAAGTTTAAAGACAAAACAAAAAAATCTTGGACTTAAAAAAAAAATTGAAAACTGCCACAAAAAGCGATGAGGCCAGGTGGCGAGGGCGGTCTGCTCCCCGCAGGCCACAGCCTGGCCTCAGCCACCAGGACGACCGTGGGTAGCCTGGCTGCTGTGGACCCTTGAACTAAGTCTGGCTGGACACTTGGTACCAGTGGCATCACCCAAAAAGAAAGGGGAAGACCTCCCAGCAGTCCTCAGCCACCTCCCGAGGGGCTGACGCTCTTGGGAATGTATAAGTTACCTGGAGGACGAGGTGGGAGATGGAGGAAAATAAATACCAACAGCTAACCTGGTGTCCCTGGGCCTCTGGCGGCGGTGCAGCCTCCAAGACAGAGGCAGCCTCCAGGGAGGAGACCCTGATTGTCCAAATACTGCGCTCTGAGTCCAGCTAGATTTCTGGTCTCCCCGCAGGCGCCTGTCCCAAGGGGAGTGAGTCTCAGAGGGCGCGAGGGGCCAGCCCCTCAGATTCCATCCTCTCACCTGCCTGGCTCATGCCAGGCCCCAGCTCCACTGCCGAGGCCGGGCTGGCTGCCCAGGAGTCCTGGGAGGGCAGGGCCAGCCCTACTGGCCCGAGGCCTCGGGGTCCCGCTGCTGCTGCTGCTGCTGCTGCTGGCCACGCCGCCCTCAGGCCTGCTCCTTGTCGGCCCTCCAGAGCCGCTCCTTCACCTCGGGCGGCAGCGTGTTGAATAAGTCCTCCTCCACTACCAGGCCACTGCGCTTGAGTAGCGGGCACTCGCCCAGCTCCACCGGCAGGCACTCCAGCCGGTTGCCCCGCAGCTCAATCTGCGTCAGGTTGGTCAGCTCGCCCACGCGAGAGGGCAGCGACTGCAGCACGTTGTTGCCCAGGTGCAGGGCCCGCAGCTTCCGGCACTGGAAGAGCTCCGGGGGCAGGGCCTCGATCTGGGGGAAGAGCAGAGGCCCAGAGTGAGGGGCACGGCTGGAACCGGCACCTTCTCTATCCACCAGGGCTCCTGCACGCCATCCGGCCTCGGTCTGGGTAACTCTCACACCTGTGTGCTAGGCCTGGGCTCTGCGGCCACTTCCTCCGGAACCACAGGGAGTGCCCTCCCCTCCCTGGACCTCAGTTTCCCCAGCTGTAAAATGAAAGGGTGGCCTAGAAAGGATTCTTAGCTTGGACGTTCTAAGGCTGACGACCTTCTTACAGGCCTGGACCCAACCTCACAGGCTCTGCCTCAAGGAGCGCCTGCGAGTTCTAGCGGGAGCAGGGCCCGGGGCCCTGCTGGCAGTCTTTCAGCAGACATCTTCCCGGCCTGGGGAATGCCCCTGCTGCGACCAGAGCTCATGTGGGGCAGAAGGCGTGGCCTCCACGACGAGGGTGGGCCATGAGGGTCTGGGCTCTGCAGGGGCCAGGACCAAAGCTTCCTGGAATGGCCCACTCTACCACCGACACCTCCTCTGATGACAAAGTGGTACTGAAAAAGGCCCGTCCAGTGTGAGGCAGTCAGTGTGGCCGGACTCCTGCCCAGCAGATCCCCTCCCTAGAAACCTCTGCACCTCACCACTGAGCTCTGCCCAGGCCCCAGACAAGAGGAAGCACCTTCAGCAGTCACAGCCACAGAGTCACTGGCCTCGGGACCTGATCTCCCCACCTGAAACGTCCCTGGCCCACCGGAGGCTTGAAGTCATTTCCTGTCACCCTGGCCCTGCCTCTGCCTCCTCCTCCTCCTGTGGAACCAGCCCCTGAGAAAGCGCTCCTAGGCTGCTGTCCTGCGCCCAGGCTCTGCCATCGGCCACCTGTCCATCTGGAAGATGCTGCCACATCTACGGATACCATCTGTCATTGTTGGCTTTACGCCAACTCCAGGCCCACGCCACTGTCCTGTCCCTATCTTCTAGTGTACTGGGGCCGGGCTCAGCCCTGTGGCCCTCTCTCAGCACTACACCAGCTCAGTGCAGACTCCTGTCCCCTTCTCCTCAGGAGGTGGTGTCACAGACCCCTCCCCACCCGAGTCAGTGAGGATGACTCCTCCCGCTTTGAACTGGTGCCCCATGGGTTGTGGGGCACTTACGTGCGGTGCGGCTGGAGCAGGGCTCTGCCCCTCCCTGGGGTGAAGTCCACACTCCAGGGCAGTGTCTGGGGACTCTCCCCTCACACCGTCACCTTCAGCGCAGGTGACAGTCCACCTCCTCGGGCCCCCTGCATGCTAACTGCCTGGTCATATGGGGGCCTTGACCATCATGGGTCCCCAGCACCCTGTGCCACGCTGGGCTCTGGCAGCTAGAAAGCATCTGCCCACGCAGTGAGGGAGCAAGCAGGGAATGACCGCCACCTGCTCAGGTGTTCATTAGCTCGAGCAGTCGAACAAGGACAGGGGACACGGCCCCCAGGGTCTGGGCTGGCCACTCGCACTGCCCCTGCCCACTGCAGCCCTGGAGCTGAAAGTAGGAAGAAGAGATCAGCCCCGCTCTGACTGGCCCAGCTGAACGTTTTTCCCAGTAAAGCCCTGGGCCTCCAGGCCTTTGGCCCTCCAGTGGGTGGGGACAGGACATGATTAAGCAGTGTGCTAAAATGGGGGTGGGGGCGCCTTCCTCCAGGACAGCGCCTCGCCAGCTCCTTTCCTGAGCGCTGACCTC
>PVKN010044001.1:0-10152 GCA_004027915.1 Capromys pilorides
CTTTCCTTTCCTTTCCTTTCCTTTCCTTTCCTTTCCTTTCCTTTCCTTTCCTTTTCTTTCTTTTCTTTTCTTCTTCTTTCTGCAAAGCTTTATTCCACAGAAGCTTAGTCCCTGGCAGCTGCCTTCCTCTTGGCGGCCAGGACATTGCTCAGCTCCTCGTGCTTCCTCTTGGCGCGGATGTGTATCCCCATTCTTTTCTTGATGCACCAGAGGCCGCATTTGACCTTGGAGACCCTAAGCAGCACCATGGCCCACATCTCCTAGCGGGGAAGGTGCACACCTTAGGGATCATGTCCCCCATGTACTTGGTGTTTATTGAGGCATTCGCGACAGTGGCTGTGCCTGGATTTGCTCTTAGTCACCTTGTGGCCTTTGTTGAGGCCCATGTCATGGGATAGCATAGGGTCATGGCCACTGTTCTTCAATGGTTGTTGTAACAGAGATTGTGAATAACTATTGTAACAATAACTTTAAAAATTAACAGTGTGTTGCAATACATATGAAAAGGAACGCTAGAGAATTTCAAGCAACAGAAAAAATAAGGACAAGAAATAAGTAAATCTATAAAAAATTTATATATTGAAATCTTGCCTTGTTTTACTTTCTTTTATGTTTTATTTGCTTACTGTCTTAGTTACTTTCTGCTAATACATAGCACCTAACACCCCCAGCTAAAAAGAGGAGGGATTTATTTGGATTCAGAGCTTTTAGAGGTTTCAGTCCATAGTTAACTGGCTCTACAGAGAAAAATCTCACTGTAGAAGGGCCTCGAGGGAGAGGATTGCTACTCACCTTGGGGCTGTCAGAAAGTGGAGAAAGGAAGGAATCCTTTCAGGTCTTACCCCAACTATTGCTTCTTCCAACAAGACCCCACCTCCTCTTCCACTGCGCAGTTCCTCAGTGTTGGTGCCCCATGATCCAGTCACCTTCCAAAAGCCACACCTCTGAGCACATGAGGCATTGTCAGGGACACTCTCTAAGCCATAAAACTTACCTAATAGTAGAAATGTGAAAATGTAAGGTTCTTTCAGGATCAATATACAAATTCTCGGTAACCACTGTTTATCGGATATGTTTATTCCAAGCCCTAGGAATTATGCAGTTCTCTTAGGAAACCTGTTCTTTTATATAAGTTGTATTAGCACACACACACAATTTATTTCTACATTTATTATCATTGAGTATCCAAGAAACATTTGAATTGACCACGAGAATAATGATTGGAAAATAAAATATGACCTGAAGTGGAAAGTTGTCATAAGGAAACAATGAAATGGACATTTTTGGACCTAAAGGGACCTTTGTGCCCAATAAAGCTGCATGTGGGGGTGCTTCTAAAATGGGAATCATCAGTCACACAATTGAGTGACACAAAGTGCACAATATGCTGGCTCTTCAGAGCAACTTTCACAGGCATTTAGTTCTCAGGAAAGTGTTTTCTGAATCTGTCATGTAGGAATGTGGATGAGGCTTTAGTAATAGGAGAGCATTCCCAGTACTATCCCATAGTACACACACCAGTCCCTGGTCTTGAAGTTCTTTCTGAAATGGCTTGTTATAGTTGTAGTTGTGCTTATTTATTTATTTATTATTATTATTTACAATAGTTAATGCATTGCATAATGTTGTCTTCATCATAGTTGTTCAGAGTACAAGATACAGACATGATTTCTTGTCTAAATATCATTAGTACAGAACTTTCTTTTCATTGCACAAAGAGAAAGTAGCTGTATATATATAGTTCAATGGTCCATAACAGTAGTGGATTATCAGCTCATCTGACATTATCAGAGGCTGTTGATTTTAGCCTTTTATAACTCAGTGTATTAATATGGCTTTCCATTTTATACCTCGTGATTAGACTTTTCTGCTGGATGGTTCAGACCAAGATGAAGCAAGACCTACGTTACAAAAAATATGTAACTTATGTATCTGACAAGGTCAGTCAGGTCCCCTCAGGGTTTACCCTGGAACCATGTACTACAGTTTGTAGAACTTTTGTCAGTGTCAGCCATCTGGATGAATCACAGTCATTGACTGACCATTTTGCTCTCTGTGGAAGCTTGAGTGAGAGAATGTTTTTCTCTAGGTGACTCTCCTTAGGCACACTGTACATCATCGATCACTTTCCTCTGAAGCCCCATAATCTTGAACAGGAAATTTGGGACTCAGCTGAGTTATATGCTGTTACAGTACAGGTTCTTTTATGTCCTGTGCTCTCACTGACGTTGAAGGGCTAAAGCCAAAATATTGGCTATACTTGTATCGTTTCTTTTTTTTCTAATTAGTTGGACTGCCAGCTTAAGTGGTTAACCATGCAGAAGAGAAACTTAATGATATTATTCCCTATAACTTAGGCACTTGAGCTTAATATCACTATCTTTCTGAATATCAAATGCCTTAGACATAACATGAAACAGTTATTTTCCATCAATTGTTGATATTCTAAACTTTAAATACCCTATAGAATGTAAAAAAAGAACAATTATGCATTGTTACACAGATATTTATGAACTTAACTGTTTACAAAATTGTAATGTTACATTTCTATGGCCTTTTTTCCTTGTCTCACTCTCTTTTATTATCTTTTTTCTTGCTTTCTTTTTATTTTTAAGCAAACATTTATTGAGAGAGAGTATAGTAATAATAGATATGACATTAGAAGCAGTGCATATTTAGGAGACCAGAATGATAGGTATTCCAAGCATGGTTTTAGTATTACACATTGCTGTCCTCAGTGTATTTGCTTATTTCACAGATATCAGTATATACTGTTAGTCAGGGTGTAAATTCTACCAATTACCTGCTAGTTGCAAAAACCTGTTGTAGATTTTTAGAATGATTGTCTTAACCATCTTTTGTATATAAATGCATGGTTTTGTCCCTACCGTATTTCCTAATTTTTCTCCTAGCTCTCTCTTCATTGTGCTTACCTAAGTATTTTGTGACACATCAGGCTGCTGTGACTGGGGGTCCATCTAGTATTTGATGGCAGGGTCTTATTCAGGGATAAACCTAGATCTTTATGGAGGGATAGGTAGACCTCTGGTTCTCTAAGTGCTCCTCAAATATTTGTCAAGTATTTTAAAAAATATGTTTTATATTCAAACTAGCATACAGTATGATATTTCATTTCACAAATACAGTGTGTATACTAGTTACTTTTCCATCATTAGAACATAATACCTATAATAGCTTCATATCTGGATGTCCCCTGAAACTCTCATTCACTCCAAGTGGGACTTTCCTTATTCTTCCCTTTGATGTCTACTCCCTGACTGCCATGAGATGAGCAGTTTTCCTGTGGCAAGCCCCTTCTACGATGGTGCTGACTATGCAGGAGTGAAACTTCTAAAATGTGAGCCAAAATAAACATTTTCTCATTTGAATTGTGGGTGTTAGGTATTTTGTCCTAGCAATGAGGAAAGTAAGACAGATTATGGTACCATGAATGAGGTAACTGTCAGTATTGTACCAGTCCATGTGGTTTAGAAGGCTATAAAACTCTTTGATAGAAGAGTCTGGAAAACTCTGGAGATACTGACTGGAGATGCCCTAGGCTTCTGTAAGCCAAGTTTACTGGGAGATTCTGGTCAAAGTTCAGAAGATCAGAATGCTGATAAAAAGGCAGACAAGAAAAACCAGGTTCAGAGGGTTTCAGTTGGGAATACTGACAGTTGGTCTCCCAACCAAGTGGGTTATGCCATGGCAGAAAATTTGTTTACATTTTCTTCATGTTCTGAGACTTTAAAGGAGACTTCAGTTAAAGGTAGTGGACTTTAATTTGGCAGAGAAAATTTCAAGAAAATACAGTATAACAGGCTGTAGCATGGATACTGCTTGCTGATTTTATTAGAGTTATACTAAAAAACAGGAGCAAAACCCTCATTTTATGTTTTCTGCTTTGCCAGAAAGAAGAAAGGGTCTGTAAACTTTGAGCAGATTGTAAATTTAGGAACTTCTTTGCTGAAAATATTAACATTAAAAAGAACTCAATTACATTATGTCAGAATCACAGGAAATATTCCATGAAGCTATGAAAGGAACTGCAAGACCCCATGCTTCACCAACTCAAGTATGCAAAAATGACTTTGCTTAAGTCTTTCACTTAAGCACTTTTTAAATTTTTTTTTACTTTTAATAAGAAATAAAATATGATAGTTTCAAAACATGTTAGTAGTGCATTCATAATAATTGATACATTGAATATTGTTGTCCTCATAATAGTTATATAGAGCACAGGGTATAGACATGATAAATTTTCTAATCCATATTAGTAGGGCAGGAAAAAAGAAAAAAAAAACAAAAAAAATTTCTTCTCTTTGTACAAAGAAGGAGTAGTTGTATACATAGTCCAATGTCGCATATTTGCAGTGGTTACTGGTGAAACTGGCAATGTTGGAGGCTGTTGGTTTCAGCCTCTTACAGCTCATCATACTAATTTAGATCTGCATTCTATGCCTCGTAATTAAGCTTTTCTGCTAGGTGATCAAGGGCAAGTTAAGGCCAGACCTGTATAACAGAACATTCATCTTTTGTATCTTCCATGGTCAAATCCCCTCAGGATTAACTTTGGAACCATGTACAGTGCTTTGTAGAACTGGTGCCAATGTCAGCCATCAGGACAAGTCACGGCCATTGCTTGACCAGTTTGCTCTCTGTGAAAGCCTGAGAGAATGTCCTCTCTCTACGTAACTCTCCTTAGGTACACTATATTTTGTTTATCCTTTTCCTCTGAGGTCCCTTAATCTTCTTGAACCGAAAATTTGGGAAACCTCTGAGTTATAGGATGTTACAGCATAGGTTCTCTTATGTTCCGAGTCCTCACTGACCTTGAAGGCCTAGGGCCAAAATGTTGGCTATCCTCGTAGCCCTTTTTTTTTCTCCAATTTTTGGTCTGTTAACTTACATTCTCAACCCTCCAGCAGAGAAGCTTCATGATACTATTACTCTATAACAGGTAATTGAGCTTAACATCACTGTCTTTCTGAGTATCAAACTTCTTAGACTTATCTTGCAATTGGTATTTTCTGCCAATCATTGATATTCTAACAAATCTCTTTAGAATTTGATGAAAGCATTTACACGATTTTACACAGACATTTAGAAATCCAAGGATGTACAAAATTGTAGCCTGTCAAGTGTGTGGCATTTTGCCTAGTCTCTTACTCTCACTTAATACCTTTTTTTATTAACCAACCATTTACTTCAGAGAGAGCATAGCAGCAACTGAGTTTACATTGGAGGCAGTACACATCTAAAAGACCAGAACAACACGCTTTCCAAGCATAGTTCCAGTGCTGCACGCTGCTATCATCAATGTGAAAAACCTTTTGAAGGTTCCTAGGACCAATATCAAATTCATCCTGTGTACATAAGTGTATGGTTTTGCTCCTACTATGTTTCCTCTTTTTTCTGCTTCCAGTCACTGTTGTTTAATCCACAAGTCTTTGATTTCCATTCAGCTGTGTTATGCCTTTCCATTTTTATTTCTTCTTTAGATTTCTTACACTAAGGAGACTGTACAATATTTACACATGTAAGTCTGGTTTATTTCAGTTATGAGTATATGTTCAACATACATCCATTTATATATGAACCAGTTTATCGTTCATTATAGCTGAGTAATATTCCATTGTATAAAAATATCACATCTTTTTCAACCATTCTTCAAATGATGGGCATTTTGGTTGTTTCCAAGATTTGGCTATTACAAATTGGGCTGCTATAAACATAGGTGCACAGATATCGCTGTGGTATGATGTTTTCAGTTCCTCTGGGAAAATTCCCAGTAGGGGGATAGCTGGATTGAATGGGATTTCCAGTTCTAGTTTTTTAAGGAGCCTCCACACTGCTTTCCATAATGGTTGCACCAATCTGCATTCCCACCAGCAGTGGAGAAGGGTTCCTTTTCCCCACAGCCTCTCCAACATTAGTTGTTGGTTGATTTCCTTATGATAGCCATTCTTTCTGGGGTGAGATGGTATCTAAGTGTTGTTTTAATTTTCATTTCACAGATGGCTAGTGATGTGGAGTATTTCTTCATGTATTTATAGGCTTGCTGAATTTCTTTCTCTGAGAAGTTTATGTTCATCTCAGATGCCCATTTCTGGATTGGGTCTTTGAATTTTGGGACCCTAATGGTTTTTGGTTCTTTATAAATTCTAGATAGAAGATCTTTGTCTGAATACTTATTAGTTAAAATGTTTTTGAAATTTGTGGGTTGTCTTTTCACTTTGTTGGTAATTTCTTTTGATGTGCAAAAACTTCTTAGCCAAAGGAGGTCCCATTTATTGATGCTTTCAAGCGTTAAATGTGCATTTTGATTTTTGTCCATGAACTTTTTGCCTACCCTGATATTTTCAAGATTTTCTCCCACTTTCTCTTCCAGGAGATTTAATGTTTCTCTTTGAATATTTAGATGTTTAATCCATTTAGACTTTAGTTTAGTGCATGGTGAGGTGATAGACTTGGGTCAAGGTTTAGTTTTTGAAATGTAGAGAGCCAGTTTTTCCAGCACCATTTGTTAAAGAGGCTATCTTTCTTCCAGTAAGGATGTTTGGCCCCTTTGTCAAAGATAAGTTGGCTGAGTGTGTTTGTATTTGCTTCTGCATCTTCTAATCTATTCCATTGATCCTCAGGTCTATGTTTTTTTTTTTTGCCAATACCATGCTGATTTTATTACTGTAGCTTTGTAGTATAACTTTAGGTCAGGAATTGTAATGCCTCCTGCCTTACATTGTTGCCCAGAATTGTCATTGCAATTGTGGGTCTTTTTTGGTTCCAAATAAATTTTAGGAATGATTTCTCCAGGTCTGTGAGGTATGCTCATATTATTTTGATAGAAATTGCATTAAATCTGTATAAGAATTTAGGGAGCATGGCTATCTTCACAATGTTGGTTCTTCCTATCCAGGAGCAGGAAATATCTTCCCATTTTCTGAAATCTTTCAGGATCTCTTTTTTCAGAGTACTGTAGTTTTCATTGAAAAGGTCTTTTTCTTCCTTAGTTAGATTAATTCCTAGGTATTTCATTTTCTTTGGTGCGATCATAAAAGGTACTGTTTCTTTAATTTTTCTCTCAGTGTGCTTGTTATCTGTGTAGAGGAATGCTATTGACTTTTGTGTGTTGACTTTGTAACCTGCTATGCTGCTGAATTTGTGTATTAATTCTAGTAGCTTCTTGGTGGAGTTTTTTGGAACTTCCAAGTAGATTATCATGTCTTCTGCTAATAGTCATAGTTTTACTTCTTCTTTACCTATTCTTATTCCTTTTATTTTTCTCTCTTGTCTAATGACTGTAGCTAATGATTCGAAAACTATGTTGAGTAGGAGTGGTGATAGAGGACAAACTTGTGTTGTATCAGATTTAAGAGTAAAAGACTTCAGTTTTTCCCCATTTAGAATTATGTTAGCTGTTGGTTTATTGTAGATGGCTTTTATCAGGTTGAGGTATTGGCCCTCTATTCCAATTTTTTGTAGGACTTTGAACATGAATGAGTGTTGAACTTTGTGAAAGGCCTTCTCTGCATCAGTTGAGACAATCATGTGATTTTTGGTTTTGGCTCTATTGATATAGTGTATTGCATTTATAGATTTTCATATATTGAACCATCTTGCATCCCTGGGATGAATCTTACCTGGTCATGGTGTATAATCTTCTTGATGCTTTGTTGCATTCTATTGGTGAGGATTTTATTGAGAATTTTTGCATCTATGTTCATGAAAGAAATTGGCCTTTTTTTAGTTGCATCTCTCTCTGGTTTTGGTATCAATGTAATACTTGCCTCTAGGAATGATTTTGGAAGGATTGCTTCCTTTTCAATTTCACTGAAGAGTTTGAGGAGTATTGGGATTATGTGTTCTATAAATATCTTGTAGAATTCAGTGGTGAATCCATCAGGTCCCAGACTGTCCTTGTCGGCAGGCTTTTTATTACATTTCTTATTTCATTGGCTGTTATTGGGTTATTGAGATTACTTATATCTTCTTGATTCAGTTTTGGTAATCTGTACTTTTCTATGAATCTGTCCATTTCTTCTGTGCCATCAATTCTGTGAGAGTGAAGATTCTCAAAGTAGCTATGTATGATCCTCTGAATCTCTGTTGGTTCTGTAATAATTTCACCTGTGTCATTCCTTATTGCTTTAATTTGAGTCCTTTCCTCTTTTTGATGAGGTTAACTAGGGGCATATCAATTTTGTTTAATCTTTCAAAGAACTAGGTTTTTGCTTCATTAATTCTTTGTATTGTTTTCTTTCTCTCAATTGAATTAATCTCTGCTCTTATCTTTATAATTTCCTCTTGTCTTTGGGCTTTGGCTTTCGTTTGCTCTTCTGTTTCCAGTTGGCTTAGGTGCTGCATCAGAGTATTTATTTGTTCCCATTCTATTTTCTTAATGTGTGAGTTCAAAGTTATAAATTTCCCTGTAAGAACTGCTTTCATTGCATCCCATAAATTCCAGTAGGTTGTGTTTGAGTTTTCATTGAATTCTAAATATTGTTTAATTTCATCTGTAATGCACTGGTTGCTCAGAAGAGTGTTGTTTAATTTCCATGTATTTCTGGAGTTCTTATGAAAGAGAATTTTCCGAGTATAGCAGTGTGGGCTGAAATTTCGTTCATACGGTTTTGCCTGTTTGTGATTGAGATTTTATTTTCTTGTATATCTCTTTGAAACTGTTTCATGTGATCTATTTCTTTCTTATATTGCTCAGTCAGGGAATTCATCATTTTTCTATTTTTCTCTAATTTTTTCTCAATGTCTTCTTTAGTATTATTTAAGTCTTTCATTTTAGTTATCCTTTTTCTCTCTAGTTCAGAGATTATTTCTGCTCTGCTCTCCTCTATACCTTCTGCATTTGTTCCCCTACCTTAGATGTTATAAATTTAGACATGTCTTTCTTTTCTTCAGGGGTTATTTCTGTTCTCCTTTGCTCTGTATGTTTCTGCAATGGTTTTTCCACTTCGGATTCTATTAATTCATGCATTTCTTTTTTTATTTCAGATGTTATCTCTGTTCTGAGCTGTTCTTTATGCTTCTGTAGTTGTCTGTCTACCTCAGATTCAGAGTTTTTGGCTGCATGATTCCCATTTTCTTCCATGGTGGCATCTCTTGTATTTGATTTGGGTGGACTTTGGCCCTGTGATTGCATCTTATTCTTTGTTGTTATCATTTTGTATGGCAGCGATCTTTGTACTTTGGTAGTTATGCTGTTAGCACTATGGGAGTTTGTTCTGGATCCACCAAGCTTGTTCCCCTCCAGTGGTGCCTGGCTGCGAGTTGCAGCTCAGGCCGCTGGCTGCTGTGAGGCCCCGTGGGTTGGAACTGTGGGTGGAGTTGGAGCTCTGGAGTTGAGGAGTCTGAGGATGGATGTGGGCTGAGGGTCCTTACCATGCAGGCACATGCAGGCCAGATGGGATGGTGGATGGGTTCATGACTGGAGCTCAGGCAGGAAGAGCAGGGAGATGTAGGTGGGCCGGGGGTCCTTGCCCGGCAGGGGCGTGTGCCAGAACAGATGGTGGATGAGTTTCGGACTGGAGCTGAACTGCGAAGAGCCACATAAGCACTTTTTAAAAAAATTAAGTTGATTAATACATTTTAGGTATACATAATGATCACATTCATTCACATTCATCATAGGGAATTTGTAAAAGGGAATATTTTTAAGTGAAATAAATTGGACATGTGTGAAAACTGCATTGTCTCTCTGGTGTGAGAAACTGAAAGGGTAAATAAGTTGGGAAAAGAAAAAAAGAGAAAAAAGAGAGAAAAAGAAAAATGGAGGGCCAGGGATATAACTCGAGGGCCCAGGATATAACTCAGTGGCATAGAACTTGACTTTTCCCAACTTTTCCTCTTCTTCTTTGAACATTTTCTTCCTATTCCACAATATCTATTACACATTATCATCCTTATTTACCCTTACATAGTAGTTGTTCAGAGCACAAGATGCAGACATGATAACTCTTCTAAACACTATTGGTACAAATCTTTCTTCTCATTGAACTAAGAGAAAGTAGTTTGTACATAGAGCAATATTCCATAATAGTAGTGAGTTATTGGCAGAACTTGCAATGTTGGAAGCTGTTGACTTGAGCCTTTTACAGCTCAGCATACTAATCTGGCTTTACTTTTTATACCTTGTAGTTA
>PVKN010044002.1:0-10155 GCA_004027915.1 Capromys pilorides
AGTTAAATGGAAAGCGAGAATTTAAGGATTAAGCAATGAAAACAGAGTTAGGAGAGAAATGAGGAAACATGATAGGGACAAAACCATGTACTTATACACAAAAGATGATTAAGACAATGGTCATAAAATTCTTCAATAGGTTTTTCAAACCAGCAGGTAATTGGTGGAATTTACACCCTGAGTAACTATATACAATGATATCTGTGAACCAAGAAAATATACTGGATAGCAATGTGTAATTCTAAAACCGTGCTTGGCAGGCCTATCAGTATGGTCTTCTAATTATGCATTTCTTCTAATGTCATATCGATTATTGCTGTACTGTCTCTCAAGTAAATGTTTGCTTAGAAAGAAAGAGCTAATAGAATATGAAAAAAGGAAAAAAGGCCATGAAAGTGTGATTCTACAGTTTTTTAAATGGTTAAGTTAAAAAATATCTGTTACAATATGTATTTGTTTTCTTTTTTACATTCTATAGGGATGTTAAAGTTTAGAATATCTGTAGTTGATGGAAAATACTTGTTTCATGTTATGTCTAAGGCATTTCATACTCAGAAAAATAATGATTTTAAGCTCAAGTGCCTATGTTATAAAGAATAATATCATTAAGCTTCTCTTCTGAATGGTTAACAGCTTAAGTTGACAGTTCAAACAATGAGAGAAAAAGAAGAGATACAAGTATAGCCAATATTTTGGCTCTAGCCCTTCAAGGTCAGTGAGAACACAGGACATAAAAGACCCTGTACTGTAACAACATATAACTCAGCAGAGCCCCAAATTTCCTGTTCAAGGAGATTATGAGGCCACAGAGGAAAGTGATCGATGCTGTACAGTGTGCCTAAGGAGAGTCACCTAGAGAAAAGACATTCTCTCAGGATTACACAGAGAGAAAAATGGTCAACCATTGGCCATGATTCATCTAGATGGCTGACACTGACAAAAAGTGTTGCAAATCATAGTGCATGGTTCCAGGGTAAACCTTAAGGGGACCTGACTGATCTTATCAGATACAAAAGTTACATATTCTTTGTAACATAGGTCTTGCTTTATCTTGGTCTTAACCATCCAGCAAAAAAGTCTAACCATGAAGTATAAAAAGGAAAGCCATATTAATATGCTGAGCTGTAAAAGGCTCAAGTCAACAGCCCCTGATAATGACAAATGAGCTGATAATTCACTACTGTATGGACTATTAGACTAAATATACAGCTACTTTCTCTTTGTGCAATGAAAAGAAAGATCTGTACTAAAGAGGTTTAGAGGAGAAATCATGTCTGCATCTTGCACTCTGAACAACTATGATGAAGACGACATTATGAAATATATTAACTATTTTTTAAAAATAATAAAAATAATTTTTTTAAAAAAATGTTTGCATGAAAAGCACAATCCATGGAGGTTTGTCATACAAAACACGTAAGTCATCTTGGCAGAAATCAATCCTGTGTCATGGTTTTCCAAGAAATATTTGCTGTGAGAGGTTTTCAAGTCTGAAAGAGAATGAAACCTTCCTGGCTGAACATGGGAACTTCTGAGATCAAACCCTGGCATCTCAGCAATCTGTCATTCATGCCATCATAACCCAGAGTAACCCATGACCTACACATTTTCTAAAAACTCAACCTGAGAATGGCTTAGGTTGCTGAGGAACCTCACAGAGCACTGCCTAGATAGAGAAGGACCCAGCTCTCTCTGGGCAGGATTGCCCCCTCCAACCCTACACCCTCTGGGTTTGTGCTCATCTCCCCCTGCAGTTCTCGTCATGGTGTTCTCAGGGTGCAGTAGCACATGGTAAAGTCTGAGAGCTGGAGTGAGGGTTTCTTCAGGTGGAAGGAGCTGTGGCTCTTGACAAGGGAGGCCTGAAATTCTTGGCTCTCGGTCTTCTGGTTTTCTGTTGTGCTCCTCAGGACCTGAGAAGCTTTATCCACATATTGGGCATGCCATGCCAGGAAAGGATAGGTCTTGAATAAGTCATCTGATAAGTGCAGTTCAGGGTCAGCAGGTCTCCCTCTGTGAAAGTAACCAGGCCTTTTGTCTGGGTCACTGAGTATCTGTGCATTCTCTTTAATAAGAGAAAAGGAGGAGGAGGAGGAGGAAAAGGAACAGGAAAAGGAGGTGGGAGAAGACAAGAACGAGAACAGTATATTTATTTATATTCAGAAGAACACAAAGGTTATCATAACTACAGGGAAATAAAACCACTAACCCTAAAGATAAAATAAGACTTACTGAACACCAAGAGAATCAGAAGCACTGAGCAGGTGACAGGAAGCGTGTTGGCAGGAAATAGTCCACACTACTTGCATTGCACAAAACCTTAAAGGGCTCAGTTCCAGTGGGATCTTCTAGAAACACCACAGTGGCGGCAAGAGCCTCTGGTGGCAGTCTAACTTGTGATCACGAATCCTAGAGACTCCCTGGCCACCTGCAGTGTGAGCCCTCGGTGAGAAAGCAGCACCCACTGCTGCTTTCCTTGAATGTTGCTCTGAGCCTTGCCGCAAAAAGTCCTCCTAAGCCCTGCCTAGGTGCCTGGAACAGAGAGAGCCCTTACCTCTATGCATACTGTGTCTTTTCTTACACACACAGTCCTATGATGAACTTTGTTTCTAAGGCAGGCACAGTGCTTTGTGGTGTTACACATTGCCATCAACTGATACAAGCTATATGTTCAGGTCTTCCACCCACAAGTATGCCTTTTCCATTTTAGCTAAACACTTGTGCACCAGAGTTGTCACTTGTCCTGTCTGAGGGTGGCTCCAAAGCTAGGACTAACAACCATGAAAGAAAGATTAAGGAATGAAGAGCGGTTGTGCAGCGCAGCTAGGCTGAGCAAAGGACCGGTCCCCACCAGAGGGACCTGGGCTTGGAAGCTGTCAGCACAGCTTCCAGGAGGGCTGGAGAGTGAAACTCGGAGCCTTCATCTCTGGACATTTTCATGTAATGCATTCAGATGATGTTTAACATGTGTAACCAAAATCATGGGGAGAAAAGTAATTGGTCATGGGGACCACTGTACCACAGCTTGAGAGAACAGTAGAGAAGCAGTAGGAGAAGAGCCCCATGAAGAGAGCATTGGACATTTTCTGTAGGTTCACAGCTGCAATTAGGATAGTATTCAATAACTGTGTACAGCACTTTCTCCATGTAGAGACCTCTCATTTCCCAAACACTTCCTGGCACACGTTTTTTAAATTTTTCTTTCTTGGCGGCTGTGATGGTGAGGCTGATGCACTTGGCCGCCTTCTGGAAATGCAGAGAATAGCACCTCTGTCGCACTGCACTCACTGTATGAGTCCTGATGAGTAGGGAAAGTCATTTCCCCACGTGACGGCTGTTTATACCAGAATAAGTAATAAGCAGGATCACGGGTTTCATGCACACAGTCCATGGTCACAGCCTCCTTCTCCAGCACTGAAATTGGAGTCCAAGTTTGAAAGACCTTCTGGGCTATGCTGGTTCTTGCGGGAAAGAGGGTAAGAAGAAAATGATGCTTAATCTATAACCATGGGAGGATAAGACACAGAATGGGTTTAATCTCTGCACTCTGGTTCTATTGCGTGTCATTTCTTCTTCTGAACAGCTTCCTCAGCCAACAGTTTGCTCTTCTCATGACCTTCAGGGCCAGGAGAGCCTGAGCCCTGTGCTGTGGATCTCCTCATCAAGGCAGATGGAGGCGATGGCTGCCCCCAGCAGGCTGGCAGCCAGCATCGTGGTAGCTCTTCCCTCTGGTGAGAGCTCTCTGGGCTGTGTCAGGTCCCAGTCTTAATTTTGCATCTTGTGCTCAAGAGGTAAAAGAATGCTACTGGGCTGTGTGGGGTCATCTGCCTCAACAAGAAATGCAATTGGGAGACATGAGACAAGTTTGCCTGTGACCTGCTTCCTGGGCACTCAGCAAGGCCAGATTGCCTTGGGCACGTGTTGTGTCTTAGTATAACTTAGTGGACTGATAATGATTAGCTTTAAAATGGAATCACATTCAGATCATTCTGTTTTGATAGAAAAAAATGAGAATGTGAGACAAACAATCTCTTATGAATTTTAGGAAGTACACAGGAGAACACAGTCATGCACCCTGTGGTCTCACCTGTGCCTCCTTTACTCCACAAAGAGCAAAGCAAAAAGTAATCACAGAATTTTGACTGTGATGAGAACATAAAAGTTTCAGTCTTGGTCTTTGTTCCTGTCTTGCTAGTCATGGAATGAAAGAAAAGTTACATGAAAACTATTTTATTGTTAATGAATGAATTCCTATCCTGCCTCCTGAGTTGCAGCATCTCAAAATAAGAGCCACGCCAGGCACCATCAGGAAAAAGGTAAATGTGTGTGTGTGTGTACACGTTGTGGGTGCAGGTGTACGTGCGTGCAAACAAAAATTAATTTAGAACATTTTATTCAGTGTCTGGATACAGGAATTTCTACTATGTCACAAGCCATATGTTTCTGAAAATAATTCCACTTCTTGAAACCACTCCCACTGATGATGGGAAGTAGAATAGGAAAAATTCCCAAATATACACTATGTAACAAGAACGTTATTAAGAACAATATCATAACTATTAAAAATATCACCAGTACTCAGTAGCATTCAAGTTCCACTGGCATTTGTCCTTGACACCACATTCAATAAAATCAGTGTGGCCTCAAACTAGCAATAATTATATCTCATCCATCTGAACACATAAGTCTGGTTTGTTGTCTGAGAAAAGAGAGAAAGGAAAGCTTGAGGAATACCACAGCCACCACCAACATACTGTTCCAGAGCTGTGAGGGGACCAGCCACACATCTCCTTTTCACTGCTGGTTATCTGCATCCTTGGACTTGTCCCAGTACTGTTCAAACATGGTGGATTACTTGGAAGTTCTAGTGTGCAGAGGCACACCTCCCCCGAGAACATCCAGAAGGCATACTGGAAACTGCCACAACAGTGGCACCCAGATAAAAATCCTGAGAATAAAAGAAAAGCTGAGTGAAAATTCAGACAAGTGGCTGAGGCATATGAGGTGTTATCAGAGGCTAAAAAATGGAACATCTATGTCAAATATGGCAAAGAAAGAATAAATGGTGGTAGAGGAGGTGGACTTCACTTTGAAGTCCATTTGAGTTTGGGTTCATATTCTGGAACCCAAAACATGTCTCTAGGGAAGATTTTTGTGGAAGGGACCCATTTTCATTTGACTTCTTTGGTAATGAAGACCCATTTGAAGACATTGTTGGGAACCAACTGGGTCCCGAGGAAGCAGTGGCTATGATGCAGGCTCTTTTTTCTCCACCCTCCATGGATTTCCATAATTTGGAGTTGAATTTTCATTTGATACAGTATCTACTTCATTTGGATCCTTAGGTCATGGCAGCCTCACTTCATTTTCATCTACACCATTTGGTGGCAGTGGGATGGGTAGCTTCAAATCGATATCAACTTCTACTAAAATTTTCTAATGGTAGAAAAATCACCACAAAGAGAATTGTTGAGAACGGTCAAAAAAGAGTAGAAGAAGATGGTCAGTTAAAGTCCTTGACAATAAATGGTAAGGAGCAGCTGCTATACTTGCATAACAAATAATTCAACACACACATTTAGTGTAAATGTTAAACTATAACAAGCACCATTTGAGTATTAACAAGGAACATTTTTTGAAGATTTCAGACCAACTCAGCTTTCAGTATAACTGTACCTGATGTAAAGTATTCATAAACAGTTCATCAGAGCCCCTCTTTGTTACAGACTTTTTGAGTTCATTGTTGGGACCACACAGTAGGACCATTTTTGTCTTTAACATTGTTGTAATCTCTTATGCACTTTTCTTTTTTATTAAATGTGATCCAAGGTAAGCCTTGACTCTTGAGTACTGTAGGACATGCATCTGTCTTAGTTACCTAACTTGTTGCTAAGACAAAATACCTGACACCCAGAGTAAAGCAGGAAAGACCTATGGTAGCTCACAGTTTGCAGAGGCCTCCCAGTCAGCTGGCTCCAAGGAGGGTAGTGTGACAAAGGAGTCTCAGGGGGAGAGACTTCAGCTGACAGCTCCTGTCAAATTCCTACTGCTTCTGCTGCTTAGCAGTGGCCAATCACTGTGCAGCATAGCTGGTCACCAAGGTGCCCAACTGCACAGACCAATCAGAAGCAGCCAAGTGCTCCGCCTCTGTACCATCCACTTACAACCCCGTAAAGCCTCCCTCCCTGGGCCATAGAACCTGGCCCTTTGGGGGGCAATTGATTCCCTGTCAATGCTTGTCTGCATTGAATAACTCCACCTCCAAATCCTGAGTGTTGCTACAGTGTTTCTGCATCCAGGATGTTGTGTTTCCTGTATTCCAAAGGAGGCAAAGAAGAGTCAGAGTAAACTGGGTGTACATTTTGGATTTCAGAACAGAAACCCTCATTCCTGTCAGGACCATCAGAGAAGACTTTGTCAGCCTCAGGGGCACTCAGTGACTTCAGCCAGGTCATGGAATTTGGAAGGAGAAATGCGAGGAAACTCAGGAAGTAACGCTCACCAAGGTGTCTGCCAAGGCGAACACGCCTGCGATGCCTTCAGAGCTCCAGCGAGGATGGAGTAAGCCTGACTGGGGAGGATGTGGAGCAACGAGAACTCCTCTGCAGTGCCGATGGGGAGATAAATCCCAGAAGCTCTCCTTTTCCTTGACCTAAAGTCTGCATTTCTGCGACACAGTGGTGCTGGTTCCAGGCATAGCCCCTCACAGATTTGTGCATGGGAACAAAAGACATAGAAGATAGTTTCTATAGCAGTATTCTATGTTATAAATAAATATTCAACATACACTAGCAAGTCACAAGACACTTCAATGCATATGTGACTTTGTGTGTATGTGTGTGCATGTATGTGTACTGATCCAATTATTGTAATTATCATTTATCCTCTTCCCATTTCTTTATGTTTGAAGGGTTCAAGCTCCTCTCTTCTCAGTTTTCATCCTCCATCTACTCCCAAGTGAACAGTCATCACCCCACTGTGCTGTGGAGCTGCGTGACTTCCTCCTTCCCTCTACCTCTGTGTCAATAGCGGTTATTCTAACTTCCTCTAGCTCTGCAGAAGATGAACTAAATGAGGCTTCATTCCACAGTAGGCACACATGTGAAACTTCCTTAGAAAATCCATTGAGCAGTTTCCAAACCTTGTCTAGATATTTCTTTATCTCCCACTTCCTAGTGAGTTAGGGGTTGATTTGCAATGGATTACTTCTCCCAAGGAACAGGGGAATGTGGTGACCAGAGGAAACTGGAGGACAGGTGGGATTTCATTAACCCATAAATTTCTCCCCAATGGAAGAATTTCATATACTTTATACTGGCTAAGAGCTAATGCAAAATAGCACACAAAGAGGAAGTTCTTTGACCTTGGTTCAGCGGTGGTGGTTTCTACTGCACCAAGACTGTGCTGCAATACCAAGAATGAACACCAGAGGGCAGCAAGGAAGCTAGTTCCACATCATAAAACATTGTCACAGCACCACGTGCAAACTCATCGGCCAAGAACAGATGCAGTGGTTGGATGCGTGGAATATGTTAGATCCTGAATCTCATGGAAGAAAGCTAGATTTGTTTTAATTTTAAGGAGAATAGAAAAATACTGGGACATTAGAAACAATTTTTTAAAAAGCTGATAGGTATTCAACAGTGTTTTTGTACTGCATGTTATTGTCTCCCATGTAGTTTTCCAGATTACAGGTATAATCAAGTAAAACTGATCAAAGTAAAACTTTTAAGCATTAGCATCTACCTTCAAAAAACTGATAGAAACTAGTAGGACAATTATCTTAGCTATCCTGTATATACATACACAATTTTTCCCTTCCATGATTTCCTTTCTTTTCTCATTCCCACCATCCAATTGTTTATTCTTTTTGCACAGAAAACTAGATTTCAACACAGGTTTACAAGGTCATGACTAACGACATGGAGAAAGTGCAAAGGTGGGCCACAGGGTGTGCGCGGGAGCTGTGTTTAACACCTCCCAGATATTATTCACAGAGAGGGCACAGGCTATGCGCGAGAGGCCTGAGATAGAAACCTCTTCCCATTCTCGTGTTTTGGGAATATCTGTTCCCAGAGCCCATAGCCCCAGGAGGAAAGACTCAGTAAAAGGCGTCAGCACTGCTAACTGGGTAGTGATCACTGATCCTTGGGCAATCTGTGTTTCCATTTGGCATCTTTATTCGTTATTTGCAAGTTAATTGAATTCTGTGCATTGCCATCACTGAGGTAACACCCATCCATTCCAGGGGCCCTCACTTCTCTGAAGTGAAAACCCTGCTCCTTAAGAGCTTCTCTAATTCTACACCTGGAGGACAGCTCTGTAAATCACAGTTGTTTTCAGAAGTACTGGACATTTTGTCCCATATTGTAAGCTTTAAAAATGGGAATGATAAAATCTATACTATAGGATTTTAATATTTACATTTAGCTAATGATTTTGAATTGTTAACAGTATCTCACATATAGTAAGATCAATAAATATCCACTTTTTTTGGTAAAACTACATATTCCTTCAATGTCCACATCTCTTGTTCATCAACTAATGCCTTTTCTTCTTTTCATAAGGTTTAATGTTGGAGCCCTTTACAGACATTAACCACTCCTTTCCCTGGAGGTCGAGTTACGGTTTGTGTGTAGTTGTCCCCCCAAAACCTCACGCAATCACTGGGGCACGGTTAAAAATTTTATGATTAATTCATGATCCAGTGCTGGGATTATGAGTCTGAGGACTGTTGGGATTCTTGGTGTGGGCGCCACACCCAGCCTGGGGCAGAGAGCCTGAAGGCAGCAGAAGGACAGGAGAGAGGCTTGCCTGTGCAGCTGCCATGCTCCTGCCTTCGGCCTTTGCACTCTGCTGTCTTCCACCTCCATGAACTGCTGCCCTCTGGCATGTGCCACTCTGCCTTGGAGCCAGACAAGTATGGATTGAAATCTTCACAAACTTTGGACTAAATAAACCTTTCCTTCCTTAATTTGGAGTGTAGGGTATTTTGTACCAGCAATGAGAGAAAAGGAACTGAGACAGTAGTTAATATTGTTTCTGACCTCTGGGACAGGGCATTAGTTCTTGATTGCATTTTTATATTCAAGAAAATGCTGAAAGGACACAGGTGAAGAATTCACATGGGGCTTTGTTATCATTTTCTGGATGAGTAATGGTATTAAGTATTGTTTAGCATGCACATTTGCTGTTCAGGATCATAACTTGGAAGTGGCTATTTCCATTTTCAATACTGATTATTTCTCTCTTGTTGATTTTTAATTTATCTGTGACTTTTGCATGTGAGTCCCTCTTAAGAAGTATGCATCACGAAGCCTGGTGCCCTGGGAGGAGCCTGCAGGCCTGGCAGCTTGGGAGACTTGGGCTCAGGAGTCCAAGGGTAGCCTGGGCAACACAGTGAGGTCTTTTCTCTCAACGTGTTAGAGAAAATAAATACACATTGCAAACAGCCTGAAGGCAGGCTGCCTTCCGCAGAATTTTTTGTTGATTGTCTGGGTTTGAAACAGGGTTTTACTACATTTCCTAGGCTGGCATCACCTTTTAAGGCCTATGGTCTCTACCTCCCAAGTAGATGTGACCTTGGCCAACATGCCTGACTTCAAGTGATTTTTTTCACCAAGATAATTCAAAATATATTTATGTTCATAAAAAACAGCATGAAGACTTTATTCATTCTTGTATTAAGTATTTTTAAAATGTTTTCTTTCTTCGCTGCTATTGCTTTTAGCATATTATTAATGTTGTTTCTCAGAACAGTTTGTGTCATTTCTCTGATTATTGATAAGTTTCTTCTATTGTTGTTTCATTAAACAAGCACATCAAGTCTGGGTGTTCCTTAAGGTGTCTGTGTACAACTCCCAGCCCGTACACAGTGATGGCCACAGAGAGCTCCTGTCCACCTTCATGGCCGTCTGCGTAGCACTGATGGTGAGCTTGTGTCACAAAGGCCATGTGCACCAGGGAGTGGAGGGGTTTGTGACTGTTATGCAGTGGTTAACCAGTCAGGGTCTTGTAAAAACCAGCTACAATAACGTTGCTGTTTATGGAGACAAGGTCTATACTAGTTGGGGAATGCCTTTTCATTTTGATATATCAACTTGCATATTTCTATATTGCAATGTGGTACTTAGATTTCAGACTCACTGAGGTAACTTC
>PVKN010044003.1:0-10157 GCA_004027915.1 Capromys pilorides
AAAGAAAGAAAGAAAGAAAGAAAGAAAGAAAGAAAGAAAGAGAAAGAAAGAACATTGGGCAATACTGGTTTTATAGCTGGATAGGCAGAAGGGGACCACTGAGAGGTCAGGGGTTTAAACAGTGCGTAAGTATGGTATAACCGGGAGCCTGGGAGAACAGAAAATTTTAAAACAAGTCAATCAACAGTGCCAAATAGTTTAGTGGTGTAGAGAATGAGAAAGGATCTTGGATTTGGTAGTTTTGAGAGTGAGTTCCTACAGACTCCTAGAGCAGCAGCCTCAGAATCAGAATCACCTAGGGTGGCAGCATAGTTTACATATCTTAGATAAGTCTTCTAAAGTCTACGCTTGCATAACTTTATGCAGAGGTGAGAGAAGTTCAAGGAGATAGCCTTCAGGTTCGGGAGAACTTGGTCCCCAGCGCCCTCAAAGCACAGAGATACCACTATCTTGACAGGCCATCTCTTGAACATTTACTCTGCAGTTATCCAGTAAATCATGCTGTCCAAGACCCTCAAGGGGTTTTTAAGACTCTGACTCAGTATCTAACAACAAGAACAAAAAGTTAAAAATTCACCCTCCCTTGACCCAGAACTGAGAACTAGCGCTGCTCACCTCACCTCACAGCACGTTTTCAGTTACTACTCCATTGAAGGCAGGCAGAAGACCTGAGGGGAGCCACTGGTCTCTCCAGCAACGCCACTGCTGCTCCTGGGTCCCAACCAGTCAGCAGACCCCCTTGGTTTTGGTATAAGCCACCCAAGCCATAGTCGGTAATAATGGGAAAAGGAAGTAGCAGCGGTCAATGTCTTGGTATGACTAAGCTTTCTGCCTATCTGGTGCGCATGTATTTGAATATCTGTCACATTAGCAGTAGAAATTAACTGAGAGCAAGTTTTTTATATCAAGGGAAGTAATCTCCTCTTTGGACTGGGGGACCACCCTTTTTCTCTCTTTGGTTTGAGAAATGTCACAGTAGATTTTGTTTAGCAATGCAGCCATAGAAGTTCACTTCACATCTCTGCAATAATCATGCCTCTGATAAACCTCACTGGCTATGACGACACTGCTGTTGCGCAAAGCTAGAACCTCTGGACTATGGGCTTTCAGAGGTTGGATTGGCCAGAAGTCGCTAAATGTCATTAAGTGTCCAATTTGTAACAAAAGATGAATAGGAAGCTATGAATGGTTTCAAGACAAAACTGGATGAGGGGCTGAGGCGTGGATAGGGCAATGGGAAGAAAGAGCAGAGTTATCTCATGTATAGGTACAAATCCGCTATGATGACTGTGACTACACTATATACCTTAAAAGTACTACTAAATTTAAATAAATTATAAAAAAGGGTAAAACACAGTCCCCCTCAGTCCCCCAAAAAGAGACAAAACTAGATATGGACATGGGATTGAACTCATATTGTTTGGCAGCAGGTGGAAAGTTTGGGGGATTGGGCTTGTGTTAAGAAACGTATGTATTCCACGATGCCCTCTTGTTCCCCCAGAATTTTTCGTTCCTGGACAGGCCAGAGGCAGACCTCCCGCTTTGCTTTGAGCAGACCGTTCTCGTCTGGATTCCTCTGGGCTTCCTTTGGCTCTTCGCCCCTTGGCAGCTTTTTCATGTGTACAGATCCAGGATCAAGAAATCTTCTATCACCAAGTTTTACGTTGCTAAACAGGTAAGTAATCCTGATGTTTCAAAACCAGTTTCTTGCGAGAGAGACGTTTTCTTGGTGCTTGGGATCGTTTTTTGCCTTTAGCCAACTGTACCTTGTGCTGCTGTGTCAGATAAAGCCGCAGTCTAGTCCTGACCTATACCTCACTGGCCCTTTGCCATGTTCCTTGGTCAAAGCAGCTTTGATTTTTTTTTTTTTTTTTTTTTTTTTTTTTTTTTTTTTTTTTTTTTGATAAGAATGGTGACTATTGCAGACCCAAAGATCAGGATTCCATCCCTGATGTGCCCTGTTGGCCCCGGCCTTGGAACTCACTGAGATGACAAATGAGACTGGGCTTGGTGGCACATGCCTGTAATCCTAGCACTTGGGAGGCTGCAAACAGGAGTACCGCTATGAGTCTGACCTGTATACTGAGACCCTATAGGCCCTGTACTAAAATAGATAGATAGATAGATAGATAGATAGATAGATAGATAGATAGATAGATAAATAGATAAAAGAATGGTGACTCTTAATCCTATAGATCCTTACTCCTTCCCAATACTGAAGATAAAACCCAGGGCCATGCACATGATAGACACACTCTGCACCTTTGAGTTACGTGGCCAGCCCCTAATTCCTGTGGATACGAGGCTCCCTAAACACAAAAGATGGATAGTTAATCAGTCCAATTATTGTTATCTTTTTGTTTTGAGAAGTGACACGTGGATACATGTCTTTAAACTGGTATGTTAAATCAAGAGACTAATTCAGGAAGCCCCTATCACAAGGTGACAATGAATTATATACTGTGTTTTTTTGACCGGACAAGCAGTCCAGACTTGATTCATCTCTCAAAACTTGGACCCAAAAAAAAAGTTTCCATTTTCCCAGAGTATCCTGTGAGTCAGGATGTTTACATGCAGTGGAGAGATGAAGACCTACTGTGCAGAGTATCAGCTTCAGTAGAACAATAACGGAAAGGTCAGGGGCTGTGGGGGGGACCCCGAGTGGGACAGGGGAGGAGTGCTGTGTCAGCTGCACTCCTTAGGAAGGGGCTTTGTATGACTTCACACAGTCAAGATTCTAGTTACCTCATAAAGTCCACCATGCGCTTCTTCTAGAGTTTGTTTTTGCTTTTCCTATCAGCCTAATCTTTAAGCAGGGTTTTAGAAATGCAAATGAGATTCTGACCTTCTATGACAATGCATCCTGACAGCCTCTAGGGATCTGGAAGAAAAGGAGAGGAGCTGAGGAACCACAGAAGGTGGAATCTGAGGCCGCTCTGGTGGCAGGCTTTACCAGAGTCTAGAAAAGGAAAGAACAGTCTTGGAGCTACAGTCGTTGTCTCCCCTGCTGGCCTGTGTGCCTGACATAAGACCTGGGATGACCTGAGAGACTCATGCCAAGGTCAACATGTGTTGAGTGGTGGCTGACAGGTGAACCCTAGAACCAGAGCTGAGTCATGAGTGTTTTAGCTCAACTCTAACACACTCCTCAGTTGGAAATGAGTCAGAGCTTCGGGTTATAGTCAATGAAGGTTCTGCCAATTTTTCTGGTGCTTCAAAGAAGAGGTTAGGTAATGAATAAACCAGTGTCTTATCCTAATAAAATGTATTAGTTAATTTTTAATAATTATTTTATCGATATAAAACTGTAGACTCTGCATTTCTCCCATTTAAATAATTTGGTTGTTAAAGTCTTTATAGACATATACAATCATAACCATGGCCAATTTTAGAATTTTTTCAGTCCACCAAAAAGGAATCCTTTCTGCCTGTAGAGATTGCATGAGTGGATTCATATATGATATGGCTTTATGTTGCCTTACTTGGAATGTGGGTAGGTTTTGTCTATCTGAGGGTCATAAATGTTGTACCAATAAAGATACAAGTTTAGAAGGAGAAACAGAATCATGTGATTGGAAAGAGGAGAGAAATGAGGAGATAAACAGCTGCCTTGTGGGAGTAAGGCAGGGAGCCCAGAGCCGTGTGTGAGGGTGTTCGTCCTTAGCCCCTTTTATTACAAGACAAGAAGTCCTCTGAGGCTCGGAGACCCCTGATTTGGCTACTGAAGCTTTCTCTTGCCTAGGTGCAAATTCCTGTGTAAACTCTTTCATTTTGTTTTGTGTTTTGTAGCTTTGGCTACAAAAACATCTCTGAAATTCATAGCAGAACCTTACAGAAAAGGCTGAGTTAATAATTAGTAAGGAGTATGTGTACATTTTAGCGCATTGACATGGTGAGAGAACCACAGTCACGTATATGTACGTGTATTTCTGTGCAGGTGTGTGAGTGTTCAGATGCGAGTGTATGTTTTATCTACTGAGTTTTCGGTCATAACATCTCCCGCCCTGTTTTGACTCCTTTGCATTTAACTTGAGGTGAAGAAGAGCAGCTGGGGCCCAGGTTGCAAAGCCAGCCAGGCCCCGTAGCAGTGCTCCTCGCCTCTCTTCCCCCCACCCGCCAACGGGGATCAACTCAGGACCTTGCACTTGCCAGGCAGGCACTTGTGCCCCTGAGCCATCTCCCCAGCCCCCTCTTGCTTCTCTTCATTGTTCTCTCTAGCAGGGTTTAACTCTTTATTTGCTAGAAACCTCAGGAAGACCCTTGCTTTTCCCTGCCTGTCCCCAACTTTCCCAACGATATGCTTGACTTCTTACGGTTGGCACCTCAAGGCTCACCCTTCTTGTAGTAGGTATGAATGCTCCACTCTTTTTTAAAGTTTAATTTTTTATTAGGACATGTTAGTTTCATCAAATATAAAGAATAGACAAAGTCCAAAAGGTACAGCAGATACTGTGACAGGGAAAGAAACTATGCAGAGGGAAGAAACAAATGGGATGAGAGAAAGGAGAAAGGAAAGATAGGGAGAAAGAAGAAAGAAAGAAAGAAAGAAGAAAAGAAAAGAAAAGAAAAGAAAAGAAAAGAAAAGAAAAGAAAAGAAGCCGGGTGTGGTGATGCATACCTGTAGTCCCAGCACTTGGAGGCTGAGGCAGGAAGATCAGTGCGAGTTTGAGACCGGCCTGGAGTACACAAATAAGCTCAAGGCCAGCCTGAATTGCATAGTGAGACCCTGTCTCAAAAAGACCAAATTAAAAAAAAAAAAAAAAAGAGAGAGAGAGTAAAGAAAAGAACATCAAAACATAAAATTCCAAGTAAATGATTATTTTTTAGGCATAACAAAACAACTGAAAATATTATGAAAATAAGAAGGTTGCAGCAAAGAGAGGAAAGGATGTGGAATTCCTTATCAACAAGCTAAATTCCTTGCATTCTATGGAGCAGAATATATCTGTTTCAAAATTGATAAATAAAAAGATAGGTGTAAATACAATATTAAAAGGTATAGAAGTAAGCATCAAAGCAAGATGAAAACCTGTAGAAAATGGAACTGGGAAGTCGTGAGGCGGAAAAAGAGACATTTGCCTTTGATTTGTACTTTCTTCTTGTCTAGTTTTTGTTTTCGTTTATTTTTTTATTTTTATTTTTTTGAGAGTAGAAACACAGTGAATTTTTTTTTGTGTGGGACCGGGCTTCAAACTCATGACCTTGCACTTGCCAGCTGGCACTTGTGCCACAGAGCTATCTCCCAGCCCTGCAAAATGTTAATGATAGGAATATATCAGGATGCCATGATTATTGATGGATCTAATTTTCTACCTACTTCCCTAGAACTTTCAACACTTATTTTTTTTTTTATTAGAAACATGTGCACACTTCTAATCATTAGGAGCAGGGAAACACTGCTTGTTCAAAAGTTTACCAAGGCCTTAATTCTTCCTTTTTTAAAAAAAATGTTTTTATTTCATTTTACTTTATCTCTTTGTGGGACTGGGGTTCAAACTCATGGCCTTGCACTTGCCAGGCAGGCACTTGTGCCATGGAGCTATCTCCCCAGCCCCCTTAATTCTTTCTTGTCCTTGGTCTCTGACTTACTGAAAAAGTTTCAATAAGACAAGGAGTTTACAGAGAGCCAGGCGTGGTGGCGCACGCCTGTAATCCCAGCACTTGGGAGGCTGAGGCAGGAGGATCGGTGTGAGTTTGAGACCAGCCTGGGCTACAAAAGTGAGCTCAAGGCCAGCCTGAACTGCATAGTGAGACCCTGTCTCAAAAAGACAAAAAAAAAAAAAAAAAGACAAGGAGTTTACTAAACACAAAATTTTTAAAATTTATTTTTATTTACTGGTTTATGTTTTGAGGTGATCTCATGTGGCTCATGTTGGCTTTACTGTTTTTCTTTTCTTTTTTCTTCTTGGTTTTTTTTTGTGTGTGTGTTTAGTACAGGGTCTACAGGGTCTCACTACACAGATCAGACTCCTAATGATGCTCCTGTTTTCAGCCCCCCAAATGCTGGGATTACAGGCACACACCACCATGCCCAGTCTCAATCACCATCTCAGCATGCCCTGAGGGCAGAGCTAGCGTGGCACACCTGGGATCTCCTCTTCTCAATAACTTTTTTCTCTTTCCCTTATGTTCCAAGAAATTCCACCAATATTTTCTTCCAGCTATCCTAAAGAACATTTATTTTTTGCCATAATGAATATGTAAGATTTTTAATTTCTGAATGTACCTTTCAAAACACAAAAGCCACCTGTTTGTGTATGCAGTGTCTTCCAAATCTCTTTCAGAACATTACATTTTAAGTAATTTAAAATTCTCTTCTGCTCAATAATTTCAGGTTGTTTCATCGTAGAATCAATTGTTATGTTTCTCTTAGCTTTCTTCTTATAGTCACTGGTTTTTCCTAACTTCCAGAAGACTGCTGGTTCTGTTTGCATTTATAAAAAATAAAAAGTTAATTAGCAGAGGTGGCCGGAGCGGGGCCCTTACCGGTGTGTACGTTCACTTCCCCAGTGGACCTTTCTGTAATACGATGCTGACTGCGCTCTCAGTCTTGGATAAATGGTAATGTGGACCCAGAGGAGCCTGGGCTGCGCTTCTCCGCCCCATGTGTGCCAGTGAGGATGCGCTTGTTCCGGGCACCAGTACTCCCGTGGAAGGCCAGCCCTGCTCTGGAGAGCATTCACTTTCTGTAGAGAGCGCTGCTTGGCTCTTTAGCTCTAGTCCCAGCTGGGGTGGAGGCAATAAACAGTTCAGCTGTCAGTGGGTTTGTGATGATAGATGGGCGTGGGGAAGAGAAGGAAGGGATGGGCCGAAGTGCGCAGACTTGAACTCAGAGCTCCACAACGCCTCTGATTTCTAGCCCACTCCCCGTGCTTACTCTCTGTTGCAGTTTGCAGCTGAACGTCCCCCCGGGCACTCAAGCGCCTTAAAAGCTTGAGCGCCAGGATGTGGTGCTCCTGGGAGGGTGATGGAGCCTCCAGAGGTGGGGTCCGACGTGAGGAAGTCAGATCCTGGGGTGCAGCCGGGTAGGAAACACGCGGGCCTGGCCCGCCCTCTCCTGCCTCCTTGCTTCCTGGCTGCCTGGAGAACAGGGCTCCTCGCCGCAGGCTCTCTCTCTCCACCAACTGCTGCACTGCCACAGGCCCAAAGCCACGGGGCCAGGCGGCCGCGGAGAGCAGAAACCAGGAGCAAAACTCTACCTTTCGGGGAGACAGCGCAGCGGCGCAGGCTCCTGCCCGGCAGCTGCAAGGTCCTAAATTTGATTCCTATCACCAAAAACATAAAAAGATAAGATAAGATAAGATGAGATGAGATGAGATGAGATAAGATAAGATGAGATAAGATAAGCCTTTCTTCCTTATAAGCAACTTATCTCTGTTGCGTAAACCTCAAGAAGTTTATTTAAAATAAATAAATTAAATTAAAAATTTTTTTTAAGTTTATTATTGTAAATAATGAAGAACCTGGGCTGGTGAGATGGTGCAGAGGTCTAAAGCACCGACTTAGGCAAACTGCAGGGGCTGCGGTCCAATCCCCGCCAGCCCCACCCCCAGGGCAGGCTGAGCTGGCCATAATACAAATAAATACATAAGATTTAAATAAAATAAAATTTAAAAAAAAATAATGAGGAACCCAAAGAACTTCACCTCCAGAGTTTGTTAGTTCAGCAGCTAGATTTTTTTTTCTTTTTCTTTTTTGCTGTCTCAGCCCACCTGGAAGGCACAGCTACCCAGCATGTGGGGCTGAGCCCAGGTCCTGCACCTGCCTAAGCTTGCCTCAGCAGGCGCTTCGAACTGCTAAGCTACCTCACCCGCCCAACAAGCAGACTTGCTTTTTTTGCTCATTTTCAGACAGGATCTCCCTCTGTAGTTCAAGCTGGCCATGAAGTCACTATGTAGCTCAGGTTGGCCTTGAACTCACAGCAATTCTCCTGCCTCAGGTTCCTGAGTGTTGAGATTACAGGTATGCACCATCATGTCCAGTTTATTTTCATCTTCCTTCTGGTAATTTCAGCATACCGAGTTCAGGTCACACTCTCAGGTTAGAATGCCAGGGCAAATAAAGAGGTTGAGTGGTCCTTGTATGACTTTTTCTCTTTCTTTCTTTCTTTCTTTCTTTCTTTCTTTCCTTCCTTCCTTCCTTCTTTCTTTCTTTCTTTCATCTTTCTTTCTTTCTTTCATCTTCTTTCTTCTTTCTTTCTTTCTTTCTTTCTTTCTTTCTTTCTTTCTTTCTTTCTTTCTTTCTTTCTCTCTTTCTTCCTTTCTGGCAAGGTCTCACTGTGTAGCGCAGCCTAGCCTTGAACTTACTGTGACCCATGCTGGCCTCTAGTTTAGGGCAATCCTCCTGCCTCAGGCTCCCGAATGCTGGGAGTACAGGTGTGTGCCACCACATCTATCGCACTTTAAAAGAACAACTTTATTGAGATTATGATTTATATCCTATAAGACTAACTACAAAGTAGCGTAATTCCATGATTTTTAGTATTTTCACAGAATTGTATAACTATTAATACTGCCTAATTCTGGAGTAGTTTTTATGTCTCTAAAATAAATTTTATACCCCTTAAGCAGTAACTCTCCATTTCTTCTTCCTTCCTCCAACTCTTTCTCTAGAAGTTTCTGGCAAACACTCATTTCTGCCTTCTGTTCCTATAATTTGCCTATTTAGGACATTTAACATGTGAAGAATTATATAGCATGTGGCCTTCAGTGTGTGACTTTCTTTGAGAATAATGTGTCTACCCTGATGCATGAATCAGCACTCAAGTCCTTTTCTTAGAAGCTCATTTTTATTATGAGTAAAATATGCAATGTTTTATATCACTATCTTGTTTAAGAAGTTGCACCCCCTTAAACAGAAACCTTAGGCACTTACTGTCAATTCCCTGTCATCTGTGTATGTTTCCTTTCACTTAGCATGTTTTGAAGGTTTATGCACAGCTTATGGGCCCTTCGCATACTTTGGAGAAGTCTTATTCAAACATCTTTCCTATGTTCAATATTGGATTATTTGTGTCTTTTTATCAGGGAGTTGTAGGAGTTCTTTGTGTATTCTGATCTATACACAAACTTGGTCAGCAAGGAAAGTCTTTGCCCCCCCCAAAAAAAATTTCCACAAGCTACCCGGTACTTACGGTTGACCAGGATTGCATCCTGTTGTCCTGGCGAAAGCAGTCGGGGCAAAAAGACTGGTGTTGACTCCTTCTTGGAGTCAAGGAGGGGCTCAGCCTCCTCTGGGCCACGTGGCTCAGCTGAATAACGTGGCTCTTCACAAAAGGTACTGCGTTAAGGCAAGAGCGGCCTTGGCGGGCAGCTCTGCCAGGGTGAAGACTGCGTGTGCCAAGGCATCAGGGCTTCGTAGCCATAACCTGTCTGTGTCCCACCCTTGACAGAATGGGTTAGAGAGGGAACCTTGGGGCAGACAGAGGGAGACACCAGCAGTGCAGCAAGCAGCGGCATCCACTCCCAGCTTCCTTGTACTGCTGCGTTGGCTTGTGTGTTCTTTGGGCTGTGGTTTTCTGTGTTGTTTTGTCATGATAGATGATAGATAGATAGATAGATAGATAGATAAATAGATAGATAGATAGATAGATAGATGATAGACAGATAGATAGATGATAGACAGATAGATAGATGATAGATAGATAGATAGATAGATAGATGATAGATAGATAGATGATAGACAGATAGATAGATGATAGATAGATAGATAGATAGATAGATAGATAGATAGATAGATAGCTGATAGATCGGTCTTTCCCTCACTGTGTAGTCCAGGAAGGCCTTGGACTCACAGCAATCTCCTGCCCCCGGCTCCTGAGCGCTGGGATTCTAGGCGTGCACCGACATGCCCAGCGGTCACGACTGATAAGTTTCTTTTTGTCTTCTGAAACTCCCCTCACCTACTGAGCTCATACTTTTCCATTTATATATCCACGCCTTACACATTTATTGGCTAGGTATTTTTTATATCTTTTTTTTTTTTTTTCGTGGTACTAGGGATTGAACTCAGGACCGTGTGCTTGCCAGACAAGTGCTTATTCTGCTGAGCTATCTCCCCAGTGAGGCTAGGTACTTTTTAATTACCATTTCCATGGAATGGAGAGATGAATATAAATGAGGCACTGGCATTTTGAATTGGCAACTTTCATCTTTTTC
>PVKN010044004.1:0-10152 GCA_004027915.1 Capromys pilorides
ACTACTCATTAAAAGTCATCTAGGTCTCTATTCTAAGCACAATCTCTTCTCTAAGCCCCAAATTATTTTGTAAAGTTTATTATTATTATTATTTTACTATTATTATTATTATACTTAATACATTGAATAATGTTGTCTTTGTCACAGTTGTTCAACGTACAATATGCAGACATGATTTCTTGTCTAAACATCATTAGTGCAGATATTTCTTTTCATTTCACAAAGAGAAAGTAGCTGTATATTTAGTTCAATAGTCCATATCTGTAGTTGATTATCAGCTCATCTGTTATTGGAGGGAGCTATTGACTTGAGCCTTTTATAACTGAGCATATTAATATGGCTTTCCTTTTTATACCTCATGGTCAGATTTTTCTGCTGGATGGTTAAGACTGAGATAAAACAAGACCTATGTTACAAAAAATATGTAACTTTTGTATCTGACAAGAACAGTCAGGTCCCCTCAGGGTTTACCTTGGAACCATGTACTGTGATTTGCAAAACTTTTGTCATTGTCAGTCATCTGGATGAATCATTGCCAATGCTTGATCATTTTGCTCTCTATAGAAGCCTGAGAGAATGTCTTCTCTATAAATGACCAGAAATAGCTCACCTTGAGGGCTTCTCTCAACTGTTGACTGGATAGTACTGATCAGATTTCCCTCCAAATCCATGTGCTGAAGATTGGCAGAACCTCTACCAAACTAAGATCATGAATACTTCCGCAGAAAAGAGCATCATCGCACCTTTCCCTATTATTAACTTGGTTTTGTATAGTGTGAAACAAAATGTTATGGGGTTAAGTCATTGAGGTAAGATGCCATTATACCTATATATCTATATATCTCTATCTCTATATCTTTATCTATATATATTAGCACATATCTAAAAGTGGTTGATACTATAATAAATATATAACATGTCAGATTGCTTTAGACAACAGGGGTGGTAGAAAATATGGCACTGAATTTTGAGATGATAAAATGCAAAGGTATAAAGTGACAAAATTTTTGTTATACGATAATATTTGGTTATAAGATAAACAAGTTAAATGTTCAAAGGAAGCCTTATGGTTTTAAAGCAAGATACTGGACATAGAACATTGGTTGTATTATTTAGATTCTCTACAAGACTACATAATTTATGAAGTAGTCTTACAAGGTCAACATTGGAAGAATCCTAATGGTCATCTTCTTGATCAGAGATATAATAATCCAAAATGGCTCTCTGTGGGCTAGAGAGCTGGAGGATGCAGTGATGGTCAAAGGTCAAAGTCTTGGAAGCTCGCTGAAGGGTCACATGTACAAGTTTGTGTTGGAAAACCAATGAGACTCTGTTTGGAAGCTGGAGAGTTTATGTTAGAAGCCTGAAGAAACTGGAGACCAACATCCAAAGGCAAAGACCAGAGCACCTCAGAAGAAAGAGAAGACTTCCTTCATCTGTGTTTCAAGTCTGTTAGTTGGTTTTTGTCCACATCCGGGGTGGTATTTTTCTCCTCAGTTTGTGAGCTACTTGTCAATTACCCACAGGAACACTCAGAGCTTTACTAATTTACTAGGTGGTTTCTACTCAAGTCAAGTTTACATACGTTGGTTGAGTATAAACTATATCATTTTCTTAAGGTTACCACAAATCTAAAAGCATAGAAATTTACTCCGTCACAGTCTCAGAGGCTAGAGGTCTAAAATCATGTTGTTAGCAGAATTATGCTGCTTATAGAAGACTTAGGACACAGTCCCTCTGGGCCTCTTCTTTGCCTCTGGTTGTGGTTGGCACTCTTTCACACTGTGTGTCTTGGAGTGGCATCATGCTAGTTTCTGCCTTTGCCTTCACATATCTGTCACACATGCTGTGTATTTGTGTGTCTGATTCTAAATCCCTTTCTCCATACAAAGACATAAACTACTGGAATTACAGTCTCTTCTAAGCCAGTATGACATATCTTAAATTGACTATGTCTGTAAAGACTCTAATTCTAAATATGGTCACATTCCCAAATATTATGGTCTAAGACTTAACTATTGATTGTGGAAAACACAATTAATTCAACTCAGAAAATGGACATTGAGAGCTAAGGGCATAGTTCAACTGGTGAGCACTTGTTTGGCATATAAGAAACTGTTTTCTATCCTCAGATATACAAAAAATTTTTGTAAGAGATCAACTAACTTTTTTCTTGTTTGTAGGTGAAAACCAAAAGGAACAGAAAAACAAGTATTTGGAGCCTCAAAAGCTAAGAAAGGGGGCTGACCAGATAGTTCAGCAGATTAAAACACCTGCTTAGGCAGACTCAGGAGTCCGGGGTTTAATCCCCATCCTGATGTGTTGGCCTGCCCCCAGGGTGCATTGAGATGATGATTGAGACTGGGCATGGTGGCATGCACCTGTAATCTCAGAGTTTAGAAGGTTGAAAAATAGGAAGGTTCATTATGAGTCAGATCTGAGTAGTGAGACCCTGTAGGCCCTGTACTAAATACAACTGAGAAAAGTAGGTCACTGATCTGACACTTTCCATACATAGCTCTTTGAATTTCCAAAAAAGATTCTCTTTCAGGATGAAGACATTGCTAGACTTAGATTGGTAGAGATGGAGAGCTCACATACTCTTTTCATAATGTGAGACTTGCTTGGAGGTGGCTCCTATTCCATAATCACACCTTTTTATCTCCCTTGTGTGTAGCTGGAAATGGAAGGGAGATCAGGAACTTCCACTGAGCTGAAACACATTAGTAGGACAGTTACAATAACTAATATGCTGCATATTGTTATCTTCAGAGTAGTTGTTCAGAGTACAAGATGCAGGCATGATACGTTTTCTAAACACTATTAGTACAAATCTTTCATTTCATTGAACTAAGAGAAAGTAGCTATATAGTCCGTAATAGTAGTGTGTTATCAGCACAACAGGTGATGTTGGAAGCTATTGACTTGAGTCTTTTACAGCTCAGCATATTAATGTGGCTTCATTTTTTATACCTCATGGTTAGACTTTTCTGCTGCATGGTTACAACATAGATAAAGTGTTTATCTTTTGATTAGATGTCCATTCTCAGGATCAGTGTGAGTCCCATAAATTGTATAGAGTAGAACCTGTATCAGACTCCTTTGTGCTTTGTATTTTGTTAGCTCCTGAGAATTCATGGTTGTTTACCTCTATAACAGTAGAAACTTTTTACCTACATATAAGAAGATTTTAGATTTGTTTGAAACATCTTTGGGGGTTAGGTGTTTTGGGGTGTCTCTGTTAAGATCTGCAGTTATGTGCTCAGTATTTGTCATTTTCTTTTGTAATATGGTATTTGGTTATGAGAGGTTGTGACTATTTGTTGTCCTGATTACAAAATATGATAATTTATAATTATTTCTATCAGAGTGATATGAGAGCATCAGACTTCTTTAGACCATTGCCAACACACTTTACAAAAATCTGCCAAACTGACTGAAAGAAAGTCCCACCTTAACTAAGTTTGGAGTTCAGACTGTTCCCACGACCCTCATTTTGCCACCTTTTGTTCTCTTCTAAACCTATACAATCTATCTGCCACCCCATTGAGCCAGTGAAAATGTCCTTAGCAGGCTCTAATGACTTTTTGGTTATTAAATCAAATGGACACATTCAACTCTTTGTCTTACTTTAGCTCTTTGCAGCATTAAGAAATAGAATAGAGGCTTCTTTGTTATTATCTTCTTTCTTACCTTCTACTTTGTCTTTTTATAAATATTTTTATGACTATGATTCCACTTTGGTGTACATTCCATCTTAGTCTTGTGGCCTTACCTTTCTCTGTGTTAGAGTTACTCAGTGCTCTTCCTTGTCCTTTGTTCCCATTGCCTATGTCTACCCATGATCCCTAGACTTCCTTCTGTGTGCTATTGGCTTTCAATCTGTGTGGTTTAGCTGAACTCTCATGGAACTTCTGTCAAGTGAGTGAAGGACATTTCTGACTATTCCAGAGAGACTTCAGGCTCCAAATTATTTTGTCCCTCAACCTGTGCTTTATTCTCTATTTCCTATTGAAGTTAGTCGCTCCTCTGTCCACCTATTACCCTATGCTATTAAAGTCATTAACTTTTTCAATTGTTAAAAATTATTGCTTTAAATGTACATATTGATAGAGTATAGTTGGGAATAATTATCCTGATTTGATCAGTACACATTGCGTATGTGTATTGAAATATGTTGTGCCCTATAATATACAAATATTATGCAAATATTATGCTTAGTGAAAAATGTCTAAGGAGACAGAGACGGTGGCTATCCTGATTTAATCACTTTCTTCTTAAATAGTCACAATCAAGTGCTCCTGAAAGTAGGATGAACCCAGTGACTGTCTTCTAATGAACAGAACAGGATTAGGTTGCTATGAAAGTTGATGGCCTCCCTCTCTCTTGCTCTTGTGTGCTTACTCTTTTGGGGCATTCCAGCTAGTGTAAAGCTAAGGGTGGCTCTGGCTAACAGATAGAAAGCTCTAGCTCTTAATCCATTAGCTAACAAAGGTAGGAATTCTGGCATCATTCAGTGAGAGATTCAAGAAGCCAATTCTGCCTCATGTGGACCCTGGGCTGTTGCCGTAGATGGCCCACTGACCACCGCTCTGAGAAACTCAAAGCAGAGGATCCAGCTGGATCATACACCTTTTCTGATCCATGGAAACAAGGAGACAATAAATGTGTATTATATTAAGGTGATGAATTTTAGGGATACCAGTTTGTTATACAGTAGTAGGTAACTAGTACAGAGAATAAGAATTTAGAAACACATTCATCGATACCTAAATTGTGTGTTTTAACCTTTGAAATTTATAAATATTGGCAAAGGGAATTCTTAGCACTTGAACACATCTATGTGTTTGTTACGGCAGTATATTTTAACTTTATTGGCAGGCAATAAGGCAACAACTTGCTTTAATGTGTTCATTTATTCTTGGTACATTTAATTATAAGAAAATTACAAAAACATATCTAAATGGTTAAAAAGTTATATAAATCTTGACTGATTATAAGGTCATTGGAATATGCAGTTTAACAACCCTAACTTATTTGGCAGGTAGTTATAAATAATCACAGCAGTACCCTCTGACCTTGCCTTAATCAGTTATGTTCTATGTTAAAAAATGTCTCAGATTCCTTAAGAATTCATAAAGCCTTGGTTCTTCCAATGAAAATTTATGCCAAAAATTTTGTGTGTGATAACAGAGCAAATGGTTGAGTTACCCATATATTGGTAATTATTTGTGTGTGTGTGTGTGTGCGTGTGTGTGTGTGTGTGCGTGTGTGTGACTTCATTTAAGTAGCCATCTTGTTTAATTCATTGTCTAAATCCTTTCACCCTCCTGCTCTGTATTTTACATTACCTCTGGAATGAGATAGAATGCTTTAATTCCAAGAATATAAAAACATTACTTCTGAGCAATTTTTCAGTCACAGGTCAATAATCTTAATAACCAGTGGAGATAGACATTCTTGTAGCTCAGAGAAAATCACACTGAGGTACTAAATACCACCCATAGGACCGAGACAGGCATCATTAGCAAGAGTAAGCATCACCATACATTTCATTGTGAGCTATGGCTGTGTGATGAAGTTTGTTGCCCCAATAGCCATAAATCACATTCACAGATTAAACTCATTTTCTATGGCCTAAAGGAGCTTTTCTAGATTCAGTCATTAAAATTTTAGTTTAACCATTTTCATATGTGGAAAAAATGATGTTTTCTACAGAGATGTAACGGCGATCCCTGCTCTGGAGAAATTTACTGCATTATATTGCTGGGGCTTAATAGAGATTTAGATTTCATGTGGGGAATATACTGAAGATAAAATTTAATGGTGCGTTGAACCACTAAGGTGGCTTGTCATCATAAGTCATATGAAAACCCGTAAGTGATGAGACTTGCTATCTTCTCACTGAGAGAAAAATATGAACAAACCCAATCTGAATTAAAGCCTGTACCATAAATTTTTATTTCCGTGTACTTTTGCCTGTCACCCCATATCACAGAGGACCATTTCACTATGAAATGTGTTGGCTTTAAGTCTATAACACTAAAAATGACAATGATCAAATACTGTCTTATTAACCTAAGATTTTAGGAAGATAATTTTTTCCTCTTCATATTTCATAACATCTGTATGTGCAGATGCACATACATACAGAGAGAGAGAGAGAGAGAGAATAATTGAAATGATTTAGTGAGTTTTCCTAAAGACTTAGTCTTTAAAATGAGTTAGATATTTTGTACATACCCATAGAAATGTATTATTTTTCTCTCTTATTTTTTGCCCTGAGCATTAGTTTTCTTATATAGTCCCATCTTCCCTCCATCTTTTATGTCTATTCTTCCACCAAAAATTGTAGATTCATTTTCTGGAGTATCTGCTAGGCAATGGCTTATAGCAGCACTATCAAACAGATCATTTTTTAAAAAAATAATGAATACATTCTACATCTGGATTGTCTGGAAGTGGTCACTAGTCATATGCCATTACCAGTCCTTTGAAATGTGTCTCGTACAATCGAAGGACTTATTTTCAACACAAATTTGAATGAGTTAAAAATGTAGTCACATGTGGCTGCTATATTGGATAGTGCACCCTAAGTAACCAGATAATATAGGCAAGTGTACTTAACGTTCTTTCCAGTTAGAGTTGAAGTTGCCCTGGCATTTCATTTCATTTCATTTCCTTATTTCATTTCATTTCATTTCATTTCATTTCATTTCATTTCATTTCATTTCATTTCATTTCTTCATCTTATTGAAGGATTCTTATATGCCCACTATTGTGAGAGTGTAGCTGTGTGGGCATGCTCCTCTCCTATAGCTTGTTATTATTCCAGAACTCTGCTTGGCTCCTGAGGCTTCTAGAGTACTATCTCTAACCCCTGAGTGGGCTGAAGATGCTTTTCTCTGTGACTCTCCTTCGCAGCATTGAGGTTGTCTTGGTGATACCTGCTCTGCAGCGGGGTTTTGTGCTAAGCTCCACTATCCCTCAGATGCAGAAGATCTAAGCCACATATAGGAAAACACTTCATGCAATTTGATGGAAAACATGCAAATGAAAGAATTTCCTTTTAATCTCCTTTTTTTCTTAATTCTGTTTTGGGGGAATTTTATATTAAAAGTGTAAAATTTTATTCAAATAGAAAAAATTCTTTTATCTGTAGCATTTTCATAGATTCTCTAAAAACTGAACCCCAAGCCCCTAAAGATAAAAAAGATACTGTTGAAAATATTTTATTTGAGTATTTAGGTATGATAATAACAATTGCATACATTTTTTCAGAATATTTCTGCCTGATTGGATTAAGATCAAATTTAGTAAAATATGTCTGGACCATTTAAGTAAGCTGTGATATAATGTAACATAAAACACTCTCCATGGATAACAATTCCTATCAGTGTTTCACCTCTGCCTCTAACGTGAAGCAGATGCTTCAAGAAGCTTTGTTTTATATTTGCATGTGACAACATGCTTTGATTTTTTTTTAACTGTGACATCATGTAATGCAGCTTTTTAAAGGTGCATGTGTGGTCAGTGTCAAAATATGAGTTTCAGTTTTATTTTCTACACTCTTCCTAGCATTTCCCATGATGTTATCTTTTCCTGTGTGCTCCACAATAATCGACAGGTACTGCTGAGAATACACCGAGGGTTCCAAACCCTCATTAATGGATGTACACATTTTATTTGTGCTTCCTCCTTCAGTCTAGAGGATGAATGAAGATTGTGCATTTATTATTATTTTTCACTTCTCTGTTAGTCATTCCAGGTTACCAACAGCAACCTAGCTTTTCAGAGATGTCCCCTTGAGTAATAAATGAGAAAGTTTATTCTTATCAGAGGTGGGAAATGTACACTGAAGAGCAAATGGGAGCACTGGGAAAAATCTTCAGTTTAGTTTTCTTCTTTTTGTCATTCTAAAGGAGGCTGTGAACAGAGGTAGAAGGACAAAGTTCTTATAGAAATCTCAAGGAAAGTACTTAAGATTTATCTGATTTCACTAAGATTTATATAAATAAATAACTGATCACAATATAATGAATTGATTGGGATAGAATTAAACAAGAGGTATGTTAGAGAATACGAAAGCAAAATTAAAAAATTATTTATTTATTTGTTTTTGTCTTTTTGAGACAAGTCTCACTATGCAATTCAGGCTGGCCTTGAGCTCACTTTTGTAGTCCAGGCTGGTCTCAAACTAGCACTGATCTTCCTGCCTCAGCCTCCCAAGTGCTGGGATTATAGGCATGAACCATCACACCCAGCTTAAAAAATAATTTTAGAAGCACATGAAAATAAATATACAGAAACTGTAATTTAACAGCACAGGTAGAAGTAGAATGAAACAAACATATGGACATCAGCTCCTTGTGACCACCCTTTCTTCTGGGCTTTTTATAACCATTAGCTGGTGCACAACCAGGTATGTGGTTACTCCGTCTCCCAGCACCTGACATATCTTGTGTCCCTCCCTTTATCAGAGCCTCCTGTGGCCATCCTCTCTCTTTTCTTCTTACCTTTCTTTCTGCATTCCTTGTGAAACTCTCATCATGCAGCTACTCATCAGAGACAGTGTGAGGGACTGTCCACTCTTCCAGCAGGGGCCAGTAGTAGACAGCAGGGTCCAAGAGTGGGATGAGTACCAGGTCTCTAAGAGCCTTTTCTTTAACCATAACATTTGGTCAGAAAAATAGAAAGTGAAGATAATGCCTGGAGTCAATGGCAAAATCCAGACCATTGCAACTCCAAAGATGTAAATTTATAGTCATGCACCCTGTAACAATATTCTGGACAATGATAAGCCACTTGTAACACAACAGTCCTATAAGATTATAATGCAGCGGAAAAGTTTCTTTACCTAGTAATGTCATGGTGTCATACTATGGTATATCACTCATCTATTTATGGTGATGCTAGTGTTCACAAACCCTACTGTGCCATTGGTTGTATAAAACCACAGCACAGACATTTGCATACAGAATGTAAGATTTGATAATGATAATAAGAGATCATGTTTCTCATTTATGAATTAGTTCTAGCATAATTTTATTATTAAGCTAGATTTCACTCCTTCTTATTAAAAATAAATTAGCTGTAACAAGTAGCTGTCAGGAGCACTCTCAGACATCTCATGTTTACTGAATTTGGTGATTGCATCAAAAGGTCATAGAGAGTAACTGGCTGAGACCATGAATTTTTGTATGAGTGCACTCAAGGATATTTGCAGAGTGATGAAATTGTCCAACAATGCTGTTCTCAGCAAGCATACCCATCATTAAGCAATGCATGACTACAGTTCAAGCCAGTTCCCAGTCCAGAACTACAAATAGAAACAGGAGGGCAGCAGAAAGCCTCAGTCTAAGGACACCATAAGACACTGAAAGGAAATACCACATGCAAGGGTGTTCTCCCCTTCTACTATGTCTTAACAACCTGTCCAGGGCATGTTTGGTAAGAGGGAGACTAAAGTAGGTACAACCTGGCTACTATCAACCTGGCTGCTATCATCAAGAACCCTGTGGTCTAGAAATGCATCATTTACTGTTCTAGAGAAACTATCACCTAAAAAATTGCAGGATTAGATAGGAGTTTGTTGTTGTAGACATGATTAATAAGCCGCAGGAAACATTTTCCTTACAGAGCCTGGCCACCAATATTTTGCATTTAGGAGTGGCTGTTCTCTTCCCAGAGGCAAGTTCTCCATCATATATTGAGTTTCAATATGCTTCATCTGAGTGTTTTCAGAGCATAAATTATGGTCCTGGAAGGTATTATAGTTTTATTTTTCTACCTCTCTTACATTCAGAGAATGATTGACTCAGAATAATCCACTTGGACTATGGATACAGTTCAGTGGCTTAAGCACCTTCTTTGCAAGGGCAAGTTCCTGAGTTCAATCCCTGGCACCCACCCTCTCCTCCCCATATGGTCCACATATGTGCATTAGCGTCTGTCACTATGGTGGTACTCTCTCTGCATCTGTCTGTCTGTCTGTCTGTCTGTCTGTCTGTCTGTCTGTCTGTCTGTCTGTCTGTCAGTGTGTCCATCTGTGTGTCTGTGTGTCTCTGTCTGTCTGTCTGTCTGTCTGTCTCTCTCTCTCTTTCTCTCTCTCTCTCTCTCTCTCACACACACACACACACACACACACACACA
>PVKN010044005.1:0-10141 GCA_004027915.1 Capromys pilorides
CTTCCACCAAAGTAGCCAGCTGGTCAAAATAATGTTAAAATTGAATTTATAAATGTAATGTATATTGTTGTTTATGGATTATGACTTGAGTGTTTCTCACTGCTCAATAATAATGCATTAAATAACATGATCTGGTTTTCATAAGTCATCAAAATTTGTTAAAATAGTTAAACTAAAATCCCTTAGGATAAGGAGAAATTATAGAACTCCAGTTGATGAACAAGAAAGCAGCTGCCTGGTGACATCCAGTTATTATTTTTTTTAAATTTTATTTATTTATTTATTTGTTTGCTTGTTGTGTTTGTTTGTTTCTTTATTTATTCATTTTTTTGTGGCTGGCTCAGCCTGCCCTGGTGGTGGCGCTGGCGCAGCATGTGGTGCTGGGGATCGAACCGCAGTCCCCGCAGTTGCCTGAGCCCTCCTAAGCAGGCGCTTTAGACCACTGAACCATCTCGCCGGCCCCTATCCAGTTATTTTTTATTAATGGGAAACCCAGTATTCTCCATATCATTATGGGAGACACCCGCAATAAATTGATCATTAGTAAAAGCTTAAATTTTCTAGAAGTTATGTAATCTTTTCCTCACAAAAGATGCCCTCGGTACATAATAAATTTAAGGGCCAAAGGCTTTTCACAGTAGTATAACAGTTCATTGTTAATCTCATACTGTATTAAAATGTATTCATGCCTTCCAGGTGTGCCATCTTATAAAATATAAAACTGGGATGGTTAATGGTAAGAGACCATTTCTTTCAGATTCAGACATTTGCCTTTGTGCTCCAAGTAATTGTGCTAGGAAGGTCATGTCAAGCCAACATGAGGTCGTCTACAGTAATAATAACACAAATTTATGTGATGTGTATGCTGTATATGTACCACAATACTTAGAGATGCTTAAACATTAAGCAGTCTGGATAAAGTCATGAATTTTTCAGTGCCTTCCATTCAAGGTCAGTGAGTTAGGTAAAACCTTCTTATGTATTAGGTAGAAATGATTCATTGAAAGAGCTGTACTGGGCTGGCAAGATTGCTCAGCGGACTAAGTGGCTGCCTAAGCAAGCTCAGGGGCCAGGGTTTAGTCCCTGGCACCATGTGCTGCCCTGGCCCTGCCTCCAGCTGTGTTGAGGCAGCCACCCAGACCAGGCATGGTGGGGCGTGCCTGTACTCCCAGCACCGGGGAGGCTGAAAACAAGAGGGTCGCTATGAGTCTGAGCATGTAGTGGGACCCTGTACCAGATAATAATTTAAAATGATATTAAATTTTTAAGAATAAAAATAAAAGAGCTATAATATATTAAAGTATAAGCTTAAGTATGTCACAAAAATGTCATCCTAATTGTCATACTACAATATTAGGTACGGTTTTGATTTAAAATTTCTGTGTAAAATTATGTAAGTGTTGTCTGTTAGCATTGTACATCAGTTTAACCATTAGAACATCCATGATTGTTAGAAAATAATGGTGATATTTTATGCTCCATGGTGCTTGGCATTCAGATAAAATAGTAATATAAAGCTCATTGTTTCCCTTACAAAATATCACGTCATTAACCTTTTCTTCTGGATATTCAACAATGGAGGTATGGAGGTGTGGAGGCCAAAAGCTGGAAAGATAGAGAAGGACAGCCAGTATTTTAGTCCCAGCCCTCAGAGGTTCAGTGAGGACCCAGCACATGAGGGTATCTCTTGTATTTTAGGGAAAAGTCTGCAGGGTGTTCAGGGTCTCACTACTAGATCGGACTTGTAGCGACCCACCTATTTACAGCCTCCCAAGAGCTGGGATTACAGGCGTGCGCCACCACACCCAGTTTCAGTTGCCATCTCAGCAAACCCAGCGGTTGGGAGGCCTGGCAGGCCCAGAGATTGAACCCTGACCCCTGTGCCTGCCTGCAGGTGAGGGAACCTTTTCAGTGACATTTTGAAACTCTGGCGAGTCACACAAGCTCCTGATGAAGGAGATCGTTTGCCCACAGAGGGTGAGATCTGTGGCGTGTGGTGTGATTGAGGAGAGTCACTAAAAGGAAAAGGTCTCCCGAACTCTCGCAGAAAACAAGCAGTGTTTTGGTCAAGCAGTGGCTGTGACCTATCCAGATGGCTGACACTGACTGAAGAACTAGAGGTTCTATATATGGTTCCAAGGTATTTTTAAATCCTGAGGAGACTTAACTGACCTTCATAAGTAACAAAAACTAATATAGATCTTACCTATGTGGCATATGACCAAGTAGAATTTACCCCATGGCTTCTGGGATGATTAAACATATGCAAATTAATAAATTTGGTACATCATATGAACACATCAAGCACAAAAACATGATCATCTCCATAGATGCAGGAAAATCATTTGTCAGAGTCCAACCTTCCTTAATGATAAAAATTGCAGAAAATAATCTTTATCTGATAAAAAGCCATCTATTACACTTTAACTTTTTGTTTGTTTGTTTTTTGAGACAATGTCTCACTCTCCAATTCAGGGTGGTGTACAACTCATTTTGTAGCCCAGGCTGGCCTAAAATTCATGGTGATCCCCCTGCCTCAGCCTCCGAAGTGCTCAGATTATGTGCACTCAGCACCATGCCTGGACAGCTGTATGTTACAGAGCCAGCATCATACTAAGTGGACAAAATGGTAAACCTTGTGCTGTAACATGAGGAATAAGACAAGGATTTCCACTGTTGTCACTCTGTATTGTTCTGGAAACATTATCCAGACTAATTAGATGAGAGAAAGAAGAAAAATAAGGACAGGAAAAGAATTTCATTTTAATTATTTATGGATAACATACTTTACACAGAAGACCCTTAAAACTACTAAAAGACTTCTAGATTTAAAACCCAAATTCAATAATGTAGCTGAGTACAAAGTCAGCACTTAAAACTCCTGTATGTAAATGATAAACTCACTGAGAGAGAAATTGGGGGAACAACATCTTTCATAGTAGCATCCAAAAACTATAAAATACCCAAAAACTATAAAATCAATCTAGGTAAGACCTCTACATTGAGCACACAGTACTCTGGAAAAGGAGATTAAAGAAGATATCAGGAAATGGATAGGTATCCCTTGCTTGGGGGTAGAAAGAACCACTATAGTGAAAATAGTCACATTTTCAAACTTGTTAAACATATTTAATGCAATCCTGATCAAAATTCCAACAGCATATCTTACAGAATTAGAGAAAACGGTCCTACAGTTCATTTGGAGCTAGAATAGCAAAGGCAGTTCTGGGCATCAAGGGCAGGGCATGGGGTATCATGATCCCTGACTTGAAATTGAACTACAAAAGTACTGTGATTAAAAAAAATAATACAGCATAATACTGGCCAAACAACATACCTGAGGATCAGTGGAACAGATTAGAAGATACAAAAGCAATTGTAGACATGCTGAGCCAACTTAGCTTTGACGAAGGAGCCAAACACCTTCACTAGAAGAAAGAAGAGCTATTGAATAAGCAGTGCTGGAAAAATTGGCTTTCTGCATGCTCAAGATTAAAACTAGACCTGTATCTTTCTTTTTTTTTTTAATCAAGAAAACTATTAAATTGTAAAAACATTAAAATAGAGGGGCTGGGGAGATAGTTCAGTAGAATAAACACTTGTCTGGCAAGTGCAAGGACCTGACTTCAATCCTCGGTTCCGCAAAAAAAAAAAAAAAATGATTGTTGAACTTTGGCAGAAGCTTTTTCTAAACCTGTGTCTTTCACCATGCACTAAAATAAAATTGAAAAGGATGAAAGTTCTAAATATTAGAACAGAAACACTAAATCTACTAGAAGATAGAATAGATAGAACTCTTGAAGATATTGGTGTAGGCAAAGACTTTATGAACTTTATGAAATCCCAGTTTCAGAGGAATTGCCAATAAAGCAACAACTGGGATCTCATTCAAAAGCTTTTATACAGCAAGAGAAAGCACAAGTACAGTGAAAAGACAACAAAAATTACTATCTGTTCCTCAAAGTCCTACCCTTTAGATTATATGAACAGCAACAACAAAAAGCAGACACTCCCCACCCCAATGTAAAGATCTTGTACAAAAAGGGGGCATCTGAAATAGACACTTCTCAGATGAAGAAGTAAAAATGGCAAATATATGAAAAATGTTCACCATTCCTGATCATTCAAGAGATGCTAAGAAATCAGCCCATAACAAATACCGGTGGAGCTATGGGGAAAAAGGAAACTTTATATTGTTGGGAGGACAGCCTCTTGCTACTAAGGTGGAAATTTATAGGGATTTCTCAAAAAGTAACGCTGGATGTTCCCCTTGACCCGGTTAGCGTCCTCCTCTTGGTGTCTTCCCAAAAGAATTAAAAGCGTTGTACCAGGGTGATATGGGCAATAGCCATGCTTCCAGCAGCACTGTCGATACCAGCGACATCTTGGAAACAGCCCAGACGCCCATTAATGGAAGAATGGCTGAAGGAAATGTGGGCTTTTAAAAAAATATAATGGAGTACTAGTCAACTATAAGGAAGGATAAACTTGAGACATTTCTAGATAAATGAAGGCACCACAGTCTTAAGTGAAATAAATTGGACACATGTGTAAATACCACATTGTTTCTCTGGTCTGAGAAACCAAAATTTAAGTATCAAAATGTGTAATATTGTAAAATAGAAAAAAAATCAAATGGAAAGAGGATATAGGGAGCTGGGAAGAGTAAAAGGAGGGGGGAAAAGAAAAGGAAAAGTGGAAGCAAAGCTTCTGTAAGTAACAAGGGGGAAGGACCTCCTCATCCTCTGCCCCATCCAGATGCCCCAGCACCTCCACGCTGTGGGGGGGAGACTTCCTCTTCCACACGGCCCGCCAGGCCGACCTCCTCATCCTCTGGCCCCATCCATCCCCCCGGTACATCAAAGGGAGGTAATCAGACAGAACTTAAGTGAACTAAATTAAATCCTCCTAATTTAATATCTGTTTAGCTACACAGACATAGGGATTGCTCTTACTGTGTAAAATAAAAACTCTAATTAGTTACAAAAGCTTGTGAACTGCTAAATATCACAACCCACCATTAGTGTTCCTAACTGTAGTTCTGTACATACAAAAGTATAACTGCCTTAACCATTTAATCTTGGGTAAAAATTATGCTAAAGGTATAATTGCATCAAGCTCTGGACCAAAGGTCAGAGCACAGTGCTATAAACAATGACACAGAGAAAGAGCAAAATTCAATCTCAGACACTGAACCCCTGCTGCACAAATACAGGAGACGCTAACATAGAAGAAAATGGGAATCACACAGCTAAAATCTCTGAATTAATAGCATCTGGAGTAAAGAAACAACTGCGGAAAGTTATAGAGGAAATCAGATCAGAAATAATTTCTGAAGCAAAAAAAATCTCTGAATTAATAGCGTCTGAAGTAGAGACAACTGCAGGAGGGTAGAGAGGAAATCAAATAAGAAATAATTTCTGAAGCAAAAAAGAAAAGATAACCATAATGAAAGAAGTCATAACTGCTCCTGAAGAAGACACTGATAAAAAATTAGAGCTTAGAAAAATGAAGTACTCTTTGAATGAGCAATGTAGGAAAGAAATAGATTGCATGAAGCAGTCTGTTCATCTAAACCTCAGGGACAAGCTGCAAAGCCATATGAATAAAAGTGAAGATAACAGTTTCAGATCTTGAATACACTGTAGCAGCTAGTGAAAAGGTAAGAAAGGATCTCTTGAAAACAACTAGGATGCAGGAAATAATTCAACATCTACAAGATGATGCAAAGATGAAAAACGTGAGATTAATAGGCATCAATAAGAAAGGAGTTAATACAAATGATATAAAAAAAATATGGGCAGAAGTAACAGCAGAAAACTTCCCAAATGGGGGTAATCAATTTGGCATTCAGATGACTGAAGCATATAGAACTCCAAATAACATTAATCCAATTAAAAACACCCAGACATATACTAGTCAAGATTCCAGATATCCAGCATGAGAATAACATACTAAAAGTCACTAGAGAAAAGAAACATCACATTTAAAGGAAAACTCATCAGAATAATGGCAGATTTCTCTCACAATCAAGTCAAGAAGAGCGTAGAACAGAGTTCTTCAGGTGCTTCATGGAAACAAATACCAGCCCAGACTGCTATACCCTGAAAAACTTAAATTTGATGGAGAAATAAAATACAAAGAACAATTTAAAAATTTCATGATGACAAAACCAATCCTACACAGACTACTAATAAATATTCTACAGAGAGACCAAAATTATCAGAACTCCACAAATGAGAATGGAAAGAATTCACCCAACAGGGCAAACAAACACAGGACATAAAGGGGTAACCAACAGCTGGTAAATAACATGGCAAGCATAAATCAGTACATCTCAATTATAACCAATGTAAATGGTCTCAATTCACCAATTAAAAAAATAGACTGGTACAGTGGATTAGGAAAGAAAACCCAACAATATACTGTATACAAGAAACACTTAACCCATACATAAATTCATAGGCTGAAAGTCAAAGAACAGAAAACAATACGTGACCCAGCACCTCAGAAAAAAGCAGTCAAATTCTCAGACAGTCTCAGCTTCAAGAATGATCAAACAAGATAAAGGACACTACATACTGGTTAGGGAAAAAATTCAAGAGGAATAGGTAACACTCATATATATGGATGCACCCAACATAGGAGCACCCAGCTATGTAAGACAAATCTTTGAACTTTATGTTATAGCCAGCTCAGCCTTCCCTGGAGGTGGGGCTGGTGCAGCATGTGGCGCCAGGGATTGAACTGTGGTCCCTGCAGTTGGTATGTCACCAGCCCCATATAAAGATTTTATTTATTTATTTAATTTATTTTGTGGAGCCAGGGATTGAACTCAGGCCCTTGTGCTTGCCAGGCAAGCACTTATTCTACTGAGCTATCACCCCTATATAAGGCAAATCTTAATGGACATGAAAAACTCTAATATCCAATACCATTATCCTAATAGAAGACCTTAACACCTCTTTATCCCAAAAAGGTAGGTCAAGCAGACAAAAAGCAAAATATCAGAACTGAACCAGTATTTGGAACAAATGGACTTAGTGGACATATACAGAGTGTTCTACCCAGCCACTTCTGAATACACGTTTTGTTTAGCTGCTCATGGGACATTTTCTAAAATAGACCACATACTAGTCAATAGGTCGTGCCTATGTATATGCTAGAAAACAAATTATCCTATGCATATTATCTGACCATAGTGCAATGAAACTGGAAACAAATGACAACAGAAACCACAAAACCCCCATAAATATGTGGAAATTAAACAGCACCCTCCTCAGAAACCAATGGGTTACAGATGAGATTAAACAAGAAATTAAACAATATCTACAGTTTAATGAAAATTCAAACACAACTTATCGGAGTTTGTGGGATGTAATAAAAGCAGTTTTTAGAGGGAAATTTATAGCTCTGAACTCACACATTAAGAAAACCACATGGGAATAGATAAATACTCTAATGCTGCACCTCAGTTGTCTAGAAAAGGAAGAGCAAACCAGACAAGGGAGGAAATTATAAAGATGAGAGCAGAAATTCAATTGAGACAAAGAAAACAAAAGAATTAGTAAATCAAAAAGCTGATTCTGGGGCCGGCGAGATGGTTCAGTGGTCTAAAGCGCCTGCTTAGGAAAGCTCAGGCAACTGCAGGGACTGTGGTTCCATCCCCGGCACCACATGCTGCGCCAGCCCCACCACCAGGGCAGGCTGAGCCAGCCACAAAAAAATAAAGAAACAAATAAACACAACAAGCAAACAAATAAAAATAAAATTTAAAAAAAAAAAAAAGCTGGTTCTTTGAAAAATTAAATAAAATTGATGAGCCCCCTAGCTAACCTTATCAAAAAGAAGAAAGGAATAACTCAAATTCAAGCAATGAGGAATGAAAAGGGCGAAATTACCACAAACCCAGTGGAGATTCAGAAAATCATTAATAGCTACTTTGAAACTCTTTATGTAATCTCACAGAATTGAAGACACAGATGAAATGGACAGATTTCTAGAAAGGTACAAATTACCAAAACTGAATCAAGAAGATATAAGAATGCTCAACAACCCAATAACAGCCAATAAAATACAAAATATAATAAAAAACCTACTGACAAAAGTCCACAGCTGAATTCTACAAGCATTTACAGAAGATATATTCTCAATACTTCTCAAACTCTTCAATGAAATTGAAAAAGGAAACTGTCTTCCCAAAATCATTTCTGGAAGCAAGTATTATATTGATACCTAAACCAGAGAAAGATGTAACTAAAAAAGAGAACTACAGGCCAATTTCTCTCATGAACATAGATGTAAAAATCCTCACAAACAGAATACAGCAAATCATTAAGATTGTACACCATGACCAGGTAGTATTTATCCCAGAGATGCAAGGATGGTTCAACATACACAAATCTGTATCAATAGAGCCAAATCCAAAAACCACATGGTCATCTCAATTGATGCAGAGAAGTCTTTTGAGAAAGTCCAGCACTCATTCATGTTCAAGGTCCTACAACAAATTGGAATAAATGGCCTCTACCTCAGTCTGATAAAACCATCTATGACAATCCAATGGCTAGCATAATTCTAAATGGGGAAAAACTGAAGTCTTTTACTCTCAGATCTGGTACAAGACAAGGATGTCTTCTATCACCACTTCTGTTCAATATAGTTGTGGAATCATTAGCTACAGCCATTAGACAAGAGAGAGAAATAACAGGAAAAAGAATAGGGAAAGAAGAAGTTAAGCTATCATTATTTGCAGATGACATGATACTCTACTTGGAAGACCCAAAACACTCCGCCAAGAAGTTACTTGAATTAATACGCAAATTCAGTAGCATGGCAGGATACAAAGTCAGCACCCAAAAGTCAATAGCAGTCCTCTACACAGATAACAAACACACTGAAGGGGAAAGTAGAGAAACAATACCTTTTACAGTAGCACCTCAGAGGGCCAGTGAGATAGCTCACTAGTCTAAAGTGCCTGCTTAGGCAACCTTAGGCAACTGCAGGGACTGTGGTTCAATCCCCGGCTCCACATGCTGCGGCAGCCCCACCCCGAGGGAAGACTGAGCTGGCCATAGCATAAAGTTTACAGTAGCATTGCGGATAGTGAAATATCTAGGAATTTAACTAAAGAAGTAAAAGATCTATTCAATGGAAACTAGAGAACTCTGAAAAAGAGATCATGGAGAATTTCAGAAGATGGAAAGATGTTCCCTGCTCCTGGATAGGAAGAACCAACATTGTCAAGATGGCCATACTCCCAAAATTGCTATACAGATTTAATGCAATCCCAATCAAAATACCACCAACATACCTCACAGACCTAGAAAAATCATTCCTAAAATTTATTTGGAACCAGAAAAGACCTAGAATAACAAAGACAATCTTGGGCAACAAAGACAAAGCAGGAGGCATTACAATTCCTGACTAAAAACTCTACTGCAGGGGCTGGGGAGATAGCTCAGTAGAATAAGCACTTGCCTGGCAAACATAAGAACCTGAGTTCAGTCCCCAGTTCTGCAAAATAAATAAATAAACAAACAATACTACAAAGCTACTGTGATAAAATCAGCATAGGATTGGCAAAAAAAATAGACCTGATGATCAATGAAATAGTCTAAAAGATACAGAAGCTACTAAAAACACACTCAGCTACCTTATCTTCAACAAAGGGGGCAATGTACTGGAAGAAAGATAGCCTCTTTAACAAATGGTGCTGGAAAAACTGGATCTCTACATGCCAGAAACTAAAACTTGACCCAGGTCTATCACCATGCACTAAACTAAAGTCAAATGGATTAAAGATCTAAATATTAAAACAGAAATGCTAAATCTCCTGGAAGTGAAAGGAGGAGGAAGTTTTGAAGACATCGTGTTAGGCAAACAGTTCATGGACACAAATCAAACTGTACATGTAATACTTGAAAGAACTAACAACTGGGACCTCCTCTTACTGAGAAGCTTTTGCATGTCAAGAGAAATTACCAACAAAGTGAAAAGAGAACCCACAAATTTCAAAAAAAAATCTTAACAAGTACTCAGACAAAAATCTTCTATCTAGAATTTATAAAGAACTAAAAAACATTAGGGCCTCAAAATTTAAAGACCCAATCCAGAAATGGGCATCTGAGATGAGCACACA